>CAKNXH010060527.1:158207-194005 GCA_932178445.1 Andricus quercusramuli | reverse complement strand
TTTATATTATTATATGAGGAAACTCATTTTTTCTCTCAGGCTTAAGATGGTTACAGCCCAATATGTCGAAGGCATTTTTGGTGAGAGTTGGATTCTTTGTTTGTTTGAATACCATGCACGGGGTTGTCCCGGTATATATTATCAGTCACGGACGCATTATTATAATGCAATCAAGTGACCTGATAAGAGCATGTGCCTTGACATATTGGGCAAAGCCTGATTTTTACCCCATCATTCACGGACTGGGTTGCAGTCAAGTGCATGATGGGGGGACCTACAGCTTAAGGTGGGTTCCGAACCACCAGAACCTCGGTAAAGGTACATAGAAAAATTTCAAGAGGTACCGGCTCAGGGATCGAACCCCGGACCTCTGAGGTGAAGTCCGAGCGTCTAACCAACTGAGCCTAATTAATATATATATATATAAAATAATAATAATAATAATTATTATTATTATTATATCATTAAGCCGTTTCCCTTTCGGGGTATGCGTGACTTGCTCAGTTGGAAAGTGGTGAAATAGGTATATAGGTATGAGGTGGATCGGTATATGGGTATAGGGTAAATGGGTATATAGGTGTTAGGTATAGATGTTTTAGATTGATCTGGAGTTCTCGTGTTATTTATATAAATGACACGTTCACTCCGCAACACTGCTCCGACGCAGGTTGCTGATCAATCTCTCTAGCAATCACCCCAAGTGAGGAGCCTCACAAAATTGTTATGTATGGTTCCCCACATGGGCCCATTAGTATCCAAGGTCTTTGTTTCAGGCATCATTCACTCTATTCACTATTGTCACTCTGTTTACAAACTATTTGTCGCCACACATTTCTGTCCTGGCATACTACTCTAGCTTCATTCACGTCCATGCATTTTTGTATGGAGGCTCTTGTATGTCTATGGCTTCTTATGTCTCTTCGTATTAGTGTCTCATTCACAGATTCTAACCATTCTTTCGGCGGTCTACCTCTGGGCATTCTGCCATTTACTTTACCTTTATACACTTGCTTGGTCAGTCGCAGTTAGTTAGATTTTTATCTATTTTGATATTAAACACAATTTTTTATTTTGTACTTTCATATCGTTTTATTTCTAACACTTTTCTCAGAATTATTACCCTGATAGCACGGAACGTTCCCGGAACGTGTAAAATGTTCACCGATTGGGAATGTTCCAGAAACGTTCGGAGCATAAATTAACGTTATTGTTATTATTATCAATAAATTTTGCGTAAACCGTAAGTGATAGGTCAAATTCGATGTCAGTTTATGATACGGATATCATATTATACTATTACAGCGTAATATAGACGGTACTCAAAACTCAAAAATGACATCCATTCTCACCTATCTCTTACGGTTTACGAGATAATTGTTGTTGAAAATAATAATAATGTAAGGTTTCCCTCAGGTCCCAGTGGAAAGTTCCGAAGGGGCGGACATTTTACACCTTCCGGGAACGTTCCCGGAACGTTCCGTGCTATTAGGGTATTCATTCTTGAACTTTATCAAGCGCATACATTTAAAATTATTGTATTCGAAACTGGCAATCAAGGCTTTTGATATGAAATTTTGAAATATTTATTTCTAAATTGACATGACGTTTTGAATATTTGAATTTGAAACTACAATATTGTAAAATTGAAAAATCAAAGTAACAGGAACTATTAGCAACATTGTCAATCATGGAAATTTACATATACTATCTACTCCCTATACATTCTTCTCCCTTTCCTATAAATACCTACTCAATCCTTAGTGGCATAACAGGACTAGAACCGAATGAGTTAGAGTTTACCCCGAAAGGGATATGGCCAAATAAGGACGGTAGTTTATTTCGCCCCTCGGAATATATGCAGAAGAAGGTGATGGTCAAAATAAGGAGAGTAGGTTATTCATTATTATACAGTAGATTACCATGAACAAATTAATAATTAAAAAGGCAATTGTAATAGCACTAGCGAAACATTTGAGGCGAGTTAACCTCAAAATCTCAAAGACAGGGCTCAGAGGTGGTTCTGACCATCGCTTTTAGGTGGCGCAAAAATCGAATGCGCGAAATTTAAATTTCATTATACTTTGCTATTATCTACAAATAAAACATTTTAATTTTAGGAAAATAAAAATAAATTGTGGGGTCCGAATAGATTTCATATCATGCAACTTCAAGTCACAGAATCATTCGCCTCTTAGATATGTTGTTCATCATAGACTTTAGTGAAAGGTATTTTTTATCAAACGTTTTAAAATAACCAAAGTGTTTTTTTTTTGGATTTTCTCAAATATATCGTTGTCTGAAAAAAATCAAAACCTCAGTTTTTCGAGGAAAAAATTCTCGTGTTCACAAAAATGGTTTAACCCACATAAAACTGATAGAATGTCTCTCTTATAGAATTAAACATTTAACAAACATACAGAACAATGAAAAGGTGGAGTATTTGAGAAAATCGTCTTTTAATATTACCAGAAAAAAATGGTAATTTTCAAGAATGTCTAATTTCTCTTAAAAATGTCTCAAGTTTTTAATAGAACAATTTTAAATTTAAATAAATTTTTAATTTCAAACATTCAATTTAAACAATTTAAGACTGTTCAACTCAGAACTTCTCTTAGTTTAAGAGATTTAGTTTTAAACATTTTTAATTATTATTAAGATAGCTGACGTATGAAAAATCAGATCTCTGAAAAAGATAGTTTTTCTATGATTTGAACAATCTAAATGATATTACTCAATTTAAAAATTGTAAATAGAAAATCTTTAGGGAATGTATTTTTAGAAAAAAAAGACATGATTGATTAATGTTTGAAATTCCATTACAAGAACTGTTGTGAAAATAATCATTTTTTTCTAACCTTTGGACTAACTTCCTTCATAAGACTTGAACGATAATATCATTTCAATTCTAAAAATTATAGAAAACTTTTTTCTTCTAGAGGCCAGAGATGAACTTCTAATACGTAGTACAATCTCTTGGCGACAAAATATATTGTAGACAAATGCATGTATTTTGAAGTTTTCTTTAAAAAGATTTACCAATACTTTTTTTGAACATCTATAACTTTTTACCTAATTGAGATATTTAAATTTTTCTTTCAGATTCTCGTTAGGTTCATCGACCCCTTTTGAAATTGGAAAATCTTGAAAATTACAATGTTCTCCTGAAAATATTAGAAGACGATTTTCTCAAATACTCCACCTTTTTATTATTTGTTATTTTTGTTTGTTACATTTTTAATTCTATAAGAGAGAAATTCTCCAAGTTTCATGTGGGTTAAACCATTTTTGTGACCACAAAAATTTTTTATCGAAAAATTGTATTTTTGAATTTTTTTCCAGACAAAGATATATTTCAAAAAATTCTAACAAAACTCTTTGCTTCTTTTCTACAAAAAATACCTCTCACTGAAGTCTATGATGAACAACATATGTAAGAAGCGAATCATTCTGTGACTTAAAGTTGCATGATACAAAATGGAGTCAGAACTGACAAATCATTTTTATTTTCCTAAAATTGAAATGTTTCATTCGTAGCGATAATAGCAAAGTATAATAAAATTTAAATTTCGCGCATTCGATTTTTGCGCCACCTAACAGCGGTGGTCAGAACCAGCTCTGAGCACTCTCCTTGAAATTTAGAGGTTATCCCGCCTCAAATGTTTCGCTGGTGCAATTATAATTGCCTTTTTAATGATTAATTCGTTCATTATAATCTAATATAATAATAAATAACTTACTCTCCTTATTTTGAACGTCACCCCTTTCAGCATATATTCCGACGGGCGAAATAAAATACCGTCCTTATTTGGTCATAACTGTATGTCGGAATAAGCTGCCGTCGGCGGCTATTTCGCCATACATGTATGACGAAATGGTCGCAGCCAAATATTTATCACAATCAACCAAACTTTATAAACCAAAAAATTGCATTGAATCAACCAAGAATTTGGTTGACCGTAAATCAATGTATTTATTTATTTGATCCAACCAAATTTTTGTAGAATGAACCAAACTTTTTCTGATTGTAAAGAATTCTGTATCAGTTTCCACGAAACAATTTACTAGAAGACTCTAGCAGGAAATTTCCGTGCAGTATATTTAAATATTTATATAAAATTATAGTATATTAAATATTTATATGTTTGGTTTGTCATCGTCCTAATCATTATTTGGAACTTTCATCTGCTTAAAAATGTAATCTAATTAGTTTGGAGCCGCTCAAAAGAATATTTTTTGAGGCTCATAATTTTGATCTTAACTATTTCGACATGAGATATAAATCTTTACCGTATGGAACCTTTTTTAGTCATGAATCGATTGATTTTAAAAATGTATATATTTTTTGACACGACGCAATTTTTTAACGACACAAATGACAAAAAATTTTCCTGATGAAGGCCCGCACAGAGAGCCGAAACGTAGAAGAAAATGAAATGATTTTTTAACAACTACAATCGTTTATTTTCAAATGTTTATTTATTTATTTATTGGACCGTAAGACCGAAAAAAGAAAAGTTGTTTGAACTTTCAAATTTTGATATTTAAAAATTTGTCTGATTGTAATATATTTCCCTTCATCAATAATTTGTTGAATGTTCTAATGATAATGTAGAATATTTATCACTTCTATGTATATGCATAATAATAACAAAATTGACAATGAATTCCAGTATGCAGCCGATGATTATGATAGATATAATAATATAATTATTATAATACATCGTCTGATGAATGGAAGCTGGTACTTTAGTATATAGAATAGACTCTAGTCTATAGAGTTGATTTCAGCCAATCAAGTGAAACGAACGATTGACGCACGAATGGCCTTGTTGTGACAGAATTGAGAACCAAGCGCGCTATCGCCATTCAGAAAGGGTAAAGGGGTGAAACTCTGTATAAATCTCTTTCAGGGATAGGGTTGCGCAAGGGTTGAAAAGCTGCAATGGCGAGGATGCTAATTTCAAAATGGCGTCGCTCATTTCATTGCAACAAAAATGACCGTTCAACATGAAATTTTTCGAAAATTCCTGTGTTAAAAAGTTGTATCTTACACATATTTATTTAATTTAAAAACTATGTAATATCTTTTAATAATAAATAGAGCGAAAACTGAAGGATATATATGTTTATATTTTTATAAGAGTGTTGTATTTTTATTGAACGACTTGTCCCTATTATTCATATCTGAGTTCTCTTTATATATTTTAGATGTGAGCTTAAGTAATTCAGCATGCAAGGCACGTTATAAATATTTCAAAAAATACATTAAAAAATTATGTGTAGATTCTTCTCACTTCCTGTGAAGATTTCTGGTGATATAAGTAAGCCGGATTCATTTTGAAATTTGAATATTTGTGGTGCTATCCTAACTTCTAGTTTGTGGCCTCAAGAGTCATATAGTGCAGTACGTAGGTAACATTGAGTATGCATAAATAGTGTAACGCAGTTTCTCTTCGGATTCATGTTCAGGGAGTCCCAGATGATGAAAAAATTCTGGGTGCCGGCTTCTGATAGTGTGGATTTACCCAGGGGTGGGGTTGGGGGGGGGGGGCGCACGGAACGACGGTATCTCTTACGAATTAATCAGTTAATTTACAACTTTCTACTCAAATTAAATATGTTTTTCTTTATTTATGTTTAATTAAACATATTTTAACCAATCTTAGTGAAAAACTCCATAAAAAAACTCATATCATCCCTTTAGCCTAACCTTGAAGAATTAATTATTCCCAGAGCGGCATGTGTACAATGCGCATTTTGTGAAGATTTGGACTCACGATTAAAATTTCGGAACCGTAGCAGTGGAAAATCGGAAAAAAAACGGATATTTCTTGAAATATTAGATGAATAAATATTGTTAACCCTTTGCGGATGTTATAGGATCCTTGACGCGCTGAATAAATGTAGTGAAATCCAGTGAAACAGTGAAATATGTACACAGTTCATTCTACATATTGTGTGTTGGCCCTATCTGCATTAACATTTGAGGGTGTTTTACCCTTTAAAAAAATTTTACCGTTAGATTTTTTTGCATAATACTCACTTTTATGCCTTCCTGAACTAATTCGTCTAGGCAAAATAGAGAAAATAAGTTTTTTTCCATTTCGTTCATTTGAACATTCGGAACTTCAGGCACATGATTAGGCAAGATTGTTGGGGGGTCGTCAAAGAAAGTTTGATGAGGCCCCTAACAAGGATCGTTTTTCAATTCTAATCAATATCAGGGGCCATCCTTGGGGCCCCAATAGGGCTATTTTCCAAATAAATTCCGTTCTTGTTATGTATATTCAGAAAATAATTTCGTAATAGCGTGACAAATATTTTTCGATAATTTCGAAAAAAATTATAATTAAAGGAGGTAGGTTGTGAAAAATAACACTTCATACTTTCAGACGTACTTTTTCTTCCAGCTTTTTTAAACAATTGCACCATGTAAACATACACTGTTAAAAATGTTTAGATTTCTCCAACACTTCTACAATACAAGCGTAAGGCAAAATTGGAAACACGGTATTGGAGTGCCGAAATTGCAATACATGTATTGCAGCGTTTATAAATCGAAAATTGTGCGCATGCGCCTCATCCGATCAATGTATCGCTGCATGACCCGCTGCATTTGAAAACTACAACATTATGTATTGTAGCGTTACCCTAAATTTCGGAAATAAACTTCCAATACATTTAGTGGAAGTTTTATGCAAGAATTTTTAACAGTGTATAATTACACAATTAGGCTGATAAGTTAATACGATTATATATAAATTAACCTTAGAGATGATTATGAAAACATCGTAAGGAGCTTATTATTTTTAGATTATATTTAAAATTTGAGAAAACTTGGAAATTCGCACTATTCATGTAAGAACTTCTTAAGAAATTGACGAAATAACTTGAATCCTGCATTTATTTTATGAAGAATGTATATATCTTAACTTAAACAAGAAAAAACAAATTTCAACGTCGAGTTTATAAAATTAGCAGACCACAAGTGAATGTAAAAAAATATGGTGCCGAAATATGTACACTAATTTATTTATTTTGAATTATCAACTTTGCACATGCTCCCTTTCTTCAATGTACGAAGAGCTGCTTCTGCCCGTACATAAGCGTTATATTCCGATTATATTTGAGAAGAATTTATCTAATTTCTAAGATTCTACTCAGCTTTCGCTACGTGAGAGTTCTAAATATTAAGATTTCAATTTTCTCAAAACATTTTTCTCTTCAAATGTCACTGATTATCGAGTTAGCATATTTAGATTTCGAAACTTCGTGCAAAATGAATCATCCTACCTGAGTTTACCTGTGACTACTGGCCTAATTTGCGGTTTTTATGTATATTTGCATGCTAATTAAAGATATTTCAAGCTGTACATTTTATATATGGGACCGAAAACTGTTTCAAATCAGGCAGATTCTATTTTCTATATTCTCAAAAAACGAGAAAGTATTTGTTTAACGTCATTTCTAATATTTTAATTTATTTTAATCTAATATTTTAAGAGACATGCGTTTCTTTCCCATTTTCCACTGCTGCGCTTTTGAAATTCTAATCGTGAGTCCACATCTTTACAAAATGCGCATTGTACACGTGCCGCTCTGGGAATAATTAATACTTCAGGGATGTTGTAATGGGATGATACGAGTTTTTTACGGAGTTTTTCAATAAGATTGTTTGAAATATGAGTAATTAAACACAAATAAAGAAAAATGTATTTAATTTTAGTAAAATATTGCAAATTAACTGATTATTTCGTAAGAGATACCGCCGTTCCGTGCGCTCACCCCCGTAGCCCCACCCCCGAGCAAACGCACACTATTAGAAGCTGGCACCCTGCATTCTTTTATTATCTGGGACCCCTGAACATGAATCCGAAGAGAAACTGCGTTACACTATTTATGCATGCTCAATGTTATCTACGTCCTCGTCTAATATGCGTCTAACCCGTTTCCGACTAAACATGTCAGGACAAGGGTTGTGAATCCCAAGGCTATTTACAATTTCTCAGACGATCCCTCGTGCTTACTTGCTCTGCATCAGGATATAAGTAGTCTGCATCTTTCGAGGAGATTGTCATTTTTTTAAAACGGTTTCTTCCTTCAATGAGACAATTGTTTGGTTCAGCAAATAAAAGTTTTGACGATATTTCTGCATCCAAGAAAACTTTTTTGTTATGACAAAAATAAAAAAGTTTCCTCAGTGTTATTTCCATTATATGATTCCAGAAGATGGTTTGGGCATGTTGAGAGGATGGAAGATGAACGACTAACGAAACAAGTGCATCGAGGTAAAGTAAATGGCAATGTGCCCAGAAGCAGACCGCGGAAAAAATTGTTATGCATGAAAAAATGAATGAAAAAATGCATGGACGTGAAGGAAGCTATAGAGTGGTATGCCAGGACAGGAAAGTGTGGCGAAAAATAGTTTATAAAAAAGTGTCAGTAGAGTGAATGACGCCTGAAACAAAAGACTTTGGATACTAATGGGCCCGTGTGGGGAGCTTCACATGATGACTTTGTGAGGCTCTTCACTTGGGGTGATCGCTAGAGAGATTGATCAGTAACCTTGGTCGGAGCAGTGTTGCGAACACGAAAATTCTAGATTACTCCCTTCCTCACCGAGTGAGTCACGCTTACCCCGATGGAGAAATGGCTTAATGGTATAATAATAATGTATGCTGCAGTGATCTTACAAGAGGGACAATAATTCTCATAGTAGTTTACGGGAAAATTCTTTTGTCATTTAAATAAATATTCACGGAGGAAAAGCGGGTGAAATTGTTGGGATTTTCGTGGTTATCGTCTATTTCGGCGATTTTTACCTCTTCTAATGGCGAAAAAAAATGATTTAGTTTAGTACAGTTTCGATAGTTTTTTAACACTCCCTGTGCAGAAATCGCCAAGTTTCTTCCCGGTTCCAGACTTGGGCCAGGCTGGGGGCCCCTAGCCTGGATCTAGCTCGAATTTTGCAATGGCTCGAGCTTGGGCCCAGCTAGTGTCAAAGTTCCAAAAATTGACGACAGATGGCGTAGTACTATTCTCTTTGTTTCCTTATTACTTGCGAGTGTTGAGTGTAAATATTTACAAAGTGGCAAATTTGGTATAAATAAAAATCCGTAAAGTACCTTAATCAGTAATTTGAGTGATAGTTTGAGCCAAACTGAACTTATAAATTTTGTGTGAGTGATTGAGAATAGTAGTGATGCTGCTGATTGATGATGGTCGATGAACAAAATACAAATCATCATTGAAGTTAAATTGATAAAAATGCCTCAAATAAAAAGCACTCTAAAAGACCAGAGGCATCGAGCACTCGTCAGTATCCCATATTTACGCGGTGTAAGTGCAAGTAAGTTCTTATATTAATTCTAAATAATATTTTTACATTAAGATTACACAAAACTTCTAACCTCAAATTGAGAAAACTTTTTCGTCGAATTATCAAGTGTAAAAATGCTGTTAATTTATGTAATGATGTTTAAGACTTAGATTTATAAAACAAATATGGCGGACGTAAATTAAAAAATTATAGTACATAGATGATGATGACGCAGAAAGGTGGTAGAAATTTAGGACGCGCAAATCGAATGAGTGACTTTTTGAATTGACGTTTTGATTTTTTTTCGATTTTTCAATATTACATATTCATTTGTTAACTTTAAATTTGAATAAAAAAATTTCTCCTTAATTTCGACTTTTAATTTTAAAATTAAAAATTGCTAGGAATCGATAATAAACTAGGGCCAAGCCTGGGCCAAGCTTGGGCCAAGCTGGGCGATCGAGCCTGGCCCTGGCCAGATTTGGCGTTTCATTCAAGCTTGGCCCAGGCTAGATCGCCAGGCCAGGGCCTAGTTTTGCCAAGCCTGGGCCCTGTTTGGCCCATGACCAAATTTCTACACGGGTCTTTCCATCGTGCATAAGCATTCTTGAAAAAAATTTGACTTTCGCAAGAAAGAAAGTCAAAAACAAATTTTACATTTTTGGAGAAAATAGATTTTTTTTTAATATGGCTGTCGCAAAAGAAATCTTAGGTTTTTCTCCGTAAGAGCTTCAAAGATGGAAAGTGGGATTTTTATTGTTTATCTATTGAAAGAAGTGGTGAGTGCTTTTTGAGAACATACCAACTGTTTCGGCGTTTTGTAACTTTTCTGGTGGCAATAACAAAATTCCAGTACAGCTTCGATAGTTTTTTTTCACGTCCTTTGCATTTATCATAATCATTTTTCGAAAAAAAATAAATATTTGACATTCAAAACTAAAATTCAAAAATAAATTTGACTCTTTTGGAAAAGGGCATATTTAAAAAAAGCATCTCAAAAGGAAGCTCTAGTTTTTTCCTATAAAAAGTTTGAAGCTAGACAGTAGGACTTTTATTTTATTTTTGTATGAAAATAAGCGATGAGTGCTTTTTGAGAATAAACTATCTCTTTTAGCGATTTGCAACTCTTGTATAGGCTATACAAAAATCTTCTTCTGTATAATTTCGATAGGCTTTTTCACGCCATTTCCATTGATCTGAAGCATTTTTTGAAAAAATTATTATTTGACCTTAAAAATGGAAGATCAAAAATAAATTTGACAATTTTGAGAGAAGGATGCTTCTTTGAAGTTTTTTTAGGCTAGATAGAAAGTTCGGGTTATTTTTTCAATAACGTTTAGATAGAAGAGTAAAATTTTAATTTTTTATTTGGAAAATAATCGCTTAGCTGAGAGCATCGGCGCGCGTGCCTGAGCATCATTGCGGGTATACTTGGGCACTTATAACTTATATTTGACTTTAAAAAATTTAATTTGACTCTTCAATCTCAACGCACTTGAAGAATAAAACCCAAGCTTCCTTTATAGTCAAAAGAATTTCAAAGAAAGTGTCGATCTATGAAAGCAGTCAAATTTATTTTTGATTTTGGTCAAATATTTTTTTATTCCAAAAAATGCTTGTGATGAATGGAAAGGGTGTAAAAAATCATCGGAACTCTATTGGACGACACTTTTTGAATCACCATTAGAAGAGTTACAAATCGCACAAATAGACGATGTCCACAAAAAACCCTAAATTCTCCCTCGATAAATATTTACTTAAATGACAAATTTGTTCCCATAAACTGCTGTCCAATAATACAACATTTCGCTTAAGTTTGGCTTCGTCAAAATATTCAAAAAAATCTTATTAACCAATTTCAATCAATCACAACAGCTGTAAAATCGGAATTAGCAAAATTTTCTGCTAATTAAAGTATAGTGGCAAACCGTGTACACTAATGCATGGTCACAATTTTGTTGCACAATTTGACTATTTTAGGTTTATGTTGTACATTTGTACATTTGTACATTTAAAAATGCACTTTTAAGATTTAAAAAAAAACATTAAGCCATAGACCCTGTGTCGTTCTCTCGTTGTTTACAGCCTCTAGCGTTCGGCTCTTTTACCGTTCTCAAAAGTTCGATTCTAGGTCAACCAAAAAAATGTTGATCTCGGCACAATTATCGATTTTCCAATAATTTCACATATCCTTTTTGTTACCAAAATAATGAATTCTTATACAAAATATAAAATTCTTTTTTATAGGGAAGTAATTATTCAAAAATAGACGTAATTTTGTGCATTTACAAAATTTAAAGAAAATTTACTTCCTTCTAGTTAAAATGAATTCTTTCAAAATTTTTCATAGGGATGTTATTACTCAAATTACTTCTGTTGTGTAATTTTGTGCATTTACAAAAGTTTCAGAAAAATTACTTTCTTATCTTAAAAATAATTTATTTAAAATAAAAAGTTATATAACGACATCCTGATACATACCAAAAGTATGGTAGCCATAAGGATGTTTCATGTATGATTTATTCGCATTAATGGTACGGCAACGGCCATACCACGCTAGAAACACCAGTTTCCGTTAGATCACTGAAGGTAAGCAGTGTTGGGCGCGGTTAGTACTTGGATGGGTGACCGTTCGAGAATAATACTACTGCGTTGCTGTTGGCGGTCGTGGGTGTGGTGAGCCCACACTTGTAGTTATTTACTACTATCCACCTAGAAACACTACCCGAAGCGGGTAGTGTCACGCCTACCCCTAGGGCCTAGAGGCTCGCCGAAAGGGAAACGGCTTAATGGTATAAAAAAAAATAAAAAAAAAAATCAAAGACTTTCCATAAATGGAAGCGATTTTAGCGATTTGTAACTCTTGTATAGGCTAAAAAAAATCTTGTTCTGTATAATTTCGATAGGCTTTTTCACGTCATTGATACCTGCAATAATGGTGGTCTAAGAAAGATTCTTTGAATACTTTAATAAGATTCATCGAATACGTATATACTGTGTATTTCGAAAACTACAATTATATTACGTTTAAATTATTTACGAATTTTACTTTAATATTTATCAAAATAATCTTTAATATTTCTGAAGACTATAATTTAAAATAATTTTGTTGAATGCTTGCTGGAAAATAAAAAATAAGGAAATTTTCTTAAAAGGGAAGTTACTGAAAGACTCTAGAAAGCGAGCTAGAAAGTCATGTCTTGAAGTCTGTGAATATATTCAGAATAATATAATTTTAATTTTTGTCCAATGTGATTAACAATAATTTTGGAAAGAAGAATTTCCATCTTTTACTAGATTTAAGAACAAAGTTACAAAAGAATAAGTTTTTATGATAGATTGAAATTGAAGCTTTCTTGATTTCGATTTCATCAGATATTTCAAGCTAATTGACAATTAAACTTTAAAGATTGTTCGATTGAGATGTTATGAAAGCTAAAAAATGTTTTTTTATGTGCAATAGCTTCTCAGAAATCTTAATGATAAACAAATGTTAATATTTCATTAGGATTAACTTCAAGTTCAATTCCACATTTTAAATAATATTAGCATAACGTACAAATATTCCCTACTAGTTTCCTATTAAAATTGCCCTGATGAGGAAGCCTAGAAGGCCTCGAAACATGTTGGATCGTGGTAGTATAAGAAGACGGATAAATAAAAAAGAAATGAGAGCATCGGTTTGGTTGTCTCTTTCCTTTTTCTCCTTCTTCTTTGAATTGTCATATATCTGTCTCTAATGAGCTGTTTTACAATGTTATTTGGAAACATATTTTTCTCATTTTAACTATTTTTGTGCGATTATGTTACACAAATTGACTTTCTTGAGTATTTGTTTTTAAAAACTGTATTCTTTTACTTCTTTTTAAGCCTTCTTGTACAATTTTGTTACAAAATTTGACTGTTTTAAGTTTATGTATTTTTGAAATTTACTTTCAAATTCTTTACTACTTTCTAAATCAGAATAAGTTACAAATTACTAATAATTATAAGAAGTAAAAATTTCACTAATTGAATTCTATACGGTAAAAAATGTCGGTCATTTTATTTGACTGATAAATTAGTTGCATTATTATTCTCACTAAAGTTTCACTCAATTTTGCGAGTGTGAATTAGTGAAAATGAACTGAAGTTTCAGGAGTTTGCCATCAATTTAACTGAACTTCCGTTAAATCAACCAACTTTCAATAAAATTGAGCTAATTTAGATTTTGAGAGTACTACTGGATACATCAATTACAGGAAAAATAGTCCCTCACAATAGTGCATCGTGCAAAATATATCATAAAAATTCTTCAGTTTTTACGAAAGATGTCCGTATCCATTTTTGTCGTTGGCTTAAGGAGACACTAATAAATTTTATCCACTTTCAGGATCAAAAGATATTAGCGCACGTGCGCGCGACTAGAAAGGTGTGAATGGTACGTGGCAAAAAGGAAGACAAATGATGGTTCTCTCTGCAGAAGGAAGAGAGAAGGAATTTTTCAGGTGCGAGTTGAAAATGAAGAACTAATTCCAGTCGACTAGTTCAAAGAGACGCTCTTGTAATGCTCGGGCACATCAGGAGCTTGAATCGGCTTTCTACCCTCGTAAAAAATCATTTCCCCTCTACTCCTACTCTTAGAGAGAATAAAGAGGCCAGGGATCAACTTCCACGTGTCGCCCCCGAAAAATGCCCGAAAGGAGAAAGCCAGACGTGAAAAGGATAATGAATGTTGTGACACTCTTTTGAAATTTCCTAATAATGTGTTTGGCTTTTGAGTTCTGTACTCAGCTGATTTTTCAATAACTTTGTGCAAAAAAAAACCTTCAGATTATACAATAACTAACAAAATCCCTAATAATGTGTTTGAGTCGATTTTCATTTATCTTATTCCGACCTACCGGAACTTTTCAAATAGTGTCCCATATGAATTTTTCTAGATTTCCAGATGCTTAAGCCGTCCTTGTTTTATTTCATTTTATACAATACTTGTATCTGTTGAGAAGATTGTTTCCCTCGTCAGGATTTATCGAAGAATCGGAAAACGTTTATTGTAAGGAGCATAAATATATGGTTCACCGTACGCAGCCTCGCATCGGTTTCCCACTTTATGGGGCATAAATTTGATTCTGTGCGTACATGCTTGATTGGCTATCGCGAGCGTAGATGATTTTAGCTCTACTCAATTTGTTACATATATAGAATAAATAATAAATTCTATATCATGCAATTGTTTATATATACGTCACAAATTGAGTAAATAAAACAATCAGTTCGTGAACAAGTACGATTATTATTTTTCCGCTTTTTTGGATAATTTCACATCCCGTATTTTTCTTTGAGTGAAATTTGTGAATAATTTCCAAAATGCGAATCCTATGAGTTTATAAATAATTTTCTGTGTTCTTCCGGATAATCTCCGAAGTCCAAAAGCGTATTCTGATTTTGATAAATATGATAAATATGAAAAATCACAGAAATACAGTAACTCGTCACCTAAATTCATGCTGGTCATATTCTTACCCTTTTCCAACATCACGTGGGGGGCAAGAGCACTCCTGTGAATGGTCACAGAAATAATGTGGGTCACACACCTTCCCCTTTCCAACGTCTCGTGAGGGCGGGAATGCACCCCTGTAACTAGTCACAGAAATAATGTTGGTCAAACCCTTACCCTTTTCCAACATCACGTGGGGGGCGGGAAGGCAACCCTGTGATTGGTCACAGAAATAATGTGGGTCACATACCTTCCCCTTTCCAACGTCTCGTGGGGGCGGGAAGGCTACCCTGTGACTAGTCACAGAAATAATTTTGTTCAAACCCTTACCCTTTTCCAACGTCACAGGTATATTTTCAAAGTAACCGAAATGAGTGAAAATAACATTAACCCTAGGGGGAAATCCCTTGCCCAGACTGACGGACTCGGCGTGCACCCCCTGTCGAGCGACAACTCGAGAACAATAAATTCAAGCCTATAAACATTAAAATTTCACAAGTCCATGGTAACGACCCATGCAAACTTGGAAATTCAAATTCTTCATCAAAAGTCAGGTACTTAGTAAACCCATACAAGAGATATATTTTTGAAGCAAAAGTAAATTATTTTTTTTATCTTTCCGTCCATTTTGCCATGTATGGAATTTCCATAGTTGGAAATTTACATGTCTGGAGTTCTCCATGGCATCCATGCTGGCTGCGCCGCCCCTGCATCTAGCGCATATAACTTAAGATGGCGCTCCAAAGATACTAGATGTCGTCACAGTACATAACCCGGTCTGTTACGAGACAGGGACACACACTTCTTCATATCGGGACCAAATAGCACACATCGGATCAGGCCCTAGTCGGTAATCGGTAATATATATGGCGATTTCTGTGTGGAAACCAAAGATATTTGAATTTACCGCTATCCGACTCCCCTCTACAACTTCAATTGATGTACTGTACCTCCACCATGTGACATGTTCCGGATTCGGCTGTTGGAAATTTGGTCACTATACAATACATTCAACTCCCGAGGTAAGCACTCTTAGTTTACGCTATTCCTGGAACTTGAGGCTTCGGAATTTGGTGATGCGGGTAGTTAGTTAGTTGTAATGTAGGCGGGGGGCGTGAGGTTCCACCCCTGGCGCTCAAGCTATAAAGCTTATTGTGCCATACCCGTGTTTATTCTCAAGGCTCAGGGATCGAACCCCAGACCTCCTGCATGGAAGTCTGACGCGCTATCGTTTGAGCGACCGAGGCTTCTTGGTAATGCAAGTAGCGCGGGAAAATGATTCAGCGGCCCTGCCTGTTTAGGTTTGGATTTCTCCAAGATATGCTGAAGGCCAAAGCAAGCCATGCCCGAAACCGTGCTCAACTCGGGAGTTGAGTGTATCAGCATTTGAAAACTGCAATATCATGTATTGGTATGTTAGCTTAAGTCTAGCAAGTGAACTTCCAATATATCTTTAAGAAAGTTCCAGCAGACATTTTTTGCAGTGAAGTTTCTGTCCCTGAAATAAAGTTAAATCAATATTTCGGAATTTATTCAACTTCTCAAAAGTGCGCGAGTATGTAGGCAGTTTTTATTTATTCTGAATGACGATAAAATCGAAAATCGAAAGACACCTCATATTATAGAACGAGTGAAGAACAATTTTTACAGAATTGCATAAAAATTATCTACACTGCATACAACTTACTTTTCTAAAAATAATGTTGATATTCATTGGATAGAATATTAGGTACTGACAAAAGAATACTTTTTGCTGGTTGGGAGAAGATTTGTTGAGAAAATATTTTTTTGTATTGCACGCAGTCTCATAATTTTGTCGGGCAGAACCCAGCTATTGTATATCTAAGAATGGTCTTAATTCATGGAAATATTTGAATTTTGAAAGTATTAGGACTTATTCTGAATTTATGTTGACAACGATTCCGTACAACAGAATAATGAAACTTCGTATTCGATAATTTTTTTAGATCTGATTTCAAGCGATTACTGTCTCCCCTCCTAACTCCGTAGTAACGCCCCATCTCTTATTTGAAGGGGACTTACCCCTCTCACTGCAGCCCTTTGGTTTCGTATCACCCTTTTCTCCGTTTTTATCCTAAAAACTGAAAATTCGTTGGTAACAGAACCGGAGCGGAAAAAAGAATGCAGGACATGCACTGTTATTGTTCTAAGCACGCGATCGCGCTTCGTGGATAGCAAGGGGAGAAAAGAATGGGAATCCCTTAACCGCGAGAGAGTTCTATTAAAGTGAAAGGAAAAGTGCAGAGGGTGTGTTTACCCCTTCAGAAGGCGCTCACAAAAGGAAAAGTATAGTTCGCACTTGCTCGTACTTTCTAATATTTTGGTAGTGGTAAATTTACAGTTTGATCGCGTGGAAGAAGGAAACGGAAAGAATCAGTTTCAAATTCAAGTCGAATTCTAAAAATGAATATTGATTTTACCGGATTTTACACGAAGATTGTCACGAGTGTAATATTTCATATATAAATTTGTGTAAAATTCATCATTAGCATTGAATATGGCAATTAATGGTTCAATAAAAAAAAAGTTTCTCCCGCAGTTCTCTGGCTCCAACCATCTTTGATATATTAAAGGATAAATCACTATTATATATAATAGTGATAGGGTGAAGGCACCAATTATCGAGGGTGAACCATTGGTTGAGAAAACAGTTAATTTCATCGATCCTCAAACTTTAATGTCTCATTTTGCAGTAAAAGTCATTAAATAACTCCTAATTAAGCTCCTGAATTATAAAAATTAGGCGTACATGACAAAATAATGAAAAAAAAAAAAAAAAATGTTTAAGTTCACGACCTCAAACAATAGGTACGTCTTCGTCCCTTGAAAATTAGCAACCTTAATCTACTTGCAAGTTCAAATGTTGTGGAAACAAAAATTGGCAATTAATACAATTTGAAAAAAACTAATTTTTCTGTAAGTAATCGATTTTTTCCTGAATTATATAAATCCAAACAAAAACGCAAACGAACAAAAATTCGGTTAAACCAGTCAACGGTGAATCGAATAAATTCAGCTAGAAAAGCAGTTAAAGCAATTAAACGATCAAAACAAAAAATCCGTCACAGTATCAATCACTTGAACTGCGGAAGTGATTAATTATTTCACGATTGCGATCGTGATAAGAAAGATACTTTGATGAATATGTTAAGCTATCACACTAAGTCAATCCTTTCAAATCAATTAGTAGCTTTTAAACCAATACTTTTTTCTGCGCTGGTTGCCCACGTGTAATGCGCTCAACGCTACCAATTACCCGTGTGGAAAAATTACGTGGCGCTGTACTGTTTCTGTCTAGTCCGCCTTGAGTCGGTATTTGCGCGCCACAAGCTGACTGTCCAGTGGCTAGACTGGGATGTAACGTCTAATATATAGTTTTTTCAGTTTATTAAAAATATAAGGAAAAGTTATTGTTCACAAAAAATGAAAAAATTCTGTTGCTGTAAGTTTGTCCCATCGCCTTAACACACTCAGCAAACATGAAACATTTTCAAACATTAGAAACGCTTGATGTGTGAATAAATCATTGAAAATAATGAATTTTGTAAGATTATACTTGCGATTGGAATACGAAATAATTATTGTTCATTTCTTCAATAAATAATACGTTAGTTTTAATTATCATTTACGCGATCAATAAATAATTGAAAATAATAAAATAAATCATTTGTGATAAATTTTGACTTTCTGGAATATTATAAATATAATACCTAGCATTATACATATTATGATTATTATAAATTTGATATCAATTTATTATAACTTTACTATATAATCCAATTGAAAGAAAATGTTTTCAAATATTTTTTGAAAAATTCGTTGTTAAGAATGCAGCTCATATATTAGGATTTCAATCACCTTAAATAATTATAGTTTATCATCTTAAATATGTAATACTGTACATTTAACTATTATTTGAGCATTTATGCAGTTATGCATTGTAATTTCCTGAATCTTTTATTCCAGAATTATCATTTTCTGAATTCACTTCTGTAATTTTTTTAAAGTCCAAACCCTGATTCGATCTGGGAACTAACTAATATCTGGACAGTCTTCATACATTCAAATTCGTAACAAACTTCCAGATAGCGCCAAGACTGGGACTAGACAGCAGAAAGATTTGAATCAAACGCGTAGCAATACTAGACAGCGCCAGAGTAGCGTCAGGCTAGTATTGCCTGAATAGACAGGATTGACAACTGTACTGGCTTTAGCATGATTCAAGACTGCTACAAAATTTTTCCACACGGGTAATATTTATCTACTTATTCAGATTTAGAGAAAATATATATTTAAATATATTAGTTTATTCGAACAACAAGCTTTTAGAGTAGATTCAAAGATGGTAAACTGAAAAATAAAATTTACTGAGTCCCGAAAATCTTGGTAACGGAGGTTATGTGTTTTCATAATGTCAAAAGCGTATGTCTAAACTAACTAAAGCTTTGCGTTTATATAATTTGTATACGCCTGAAATAAACGTATAGAGAGTAATAAAGAGACGTTTGCGACTTTAAAAAAGTGTCGCTTTACTTCAAAACTTAGAGGTTATGTCTCGCATAATTTACTCTGATTGTACTGAATTGATTAGTGAAAAGTCCGGAATCACTGATTAATCAGTGAAATGTCCAACTACCATTTCAATTAGTGAATTTTTCACTGATTCATATTTAGAGAGTAGTCTTCAAACAAGACCGTTTTTGTTAGAACAAAACTTTTTTTTCTGAGAACAAAAAAGTTTTTTAATTGATGTCCGAAGAAAAAGTATAACACGTGCGTTTATATGGCACTAGCCAACTAGAGCTGCGTTTTTCTCGAAAAGCGGATTTTTGGATATGAGCCTGCATACATATGAAACTAAAATTTCTACAATAGAAATTGCGTGAAATAAATGTATACCTTTTGCCAATGCCACATGTCCCATATCCACTCTAATATAGGAAAGAACCACAATGTTTGTTAACGTCCCTATACTACTTCGCCCTGAAGCCCTCGGTTAAAGACCGTCGTGCCAATGAAATTGGGTGATTTCTCGGGCGATTGCAATTGCTCTCACATAAATCACGATTGAGTTTTCCCCGTATGACTAAAAGCCTTGAGTTCAGAGCAGCCTTAATCGCGCAATGCCGCCATTAAGGTCCGATAGTTGATCTCAGTGTATGCCTTCCCCTCTGGGCATAAACATGTGTGAGTCAGCGACACATGGGTGCACATGCATGATCATCATTTTCAATGGCGCTGGAGCTGGACAACCGACCATTGAACCTGCAATACAGTCGCGACCCGACGCCATGCAATCCAGCCCCTTTGCCAAAGACTGCTTGCTGCTTTCTCGTATTCTGCAGACTCAGGGCCGTCTTGTTATCCTTAAAACATGAATCATGCCATCGAATGACAATTCGAGAAGACCCATAACTGAAAGAACTGGTCAATTTTCTCAACTGATTCATACCTTACTTTTCATCCTCACATAGAAACTATTGGTTGTAAAATTTGGCATTATAATACTGATCTTTACAAGAGTTCTAGGATATAGCTAAGAAAATAGTATTATTGAAACAGCGGTACGAAGAAATACTTTTTTTATATCAATTATAAATATACTACAAACTGAACCCTTGCACTGTAAACTTTTTTTGGCACCTTTTCGCTGTAAACGGGAGTCTGTGGGACGCAAGTTTTTTTTTTTATTTGTGAAAGTGATAGGAAAAATCTAGCAAAATTTATACAACATCATTAAACCATTTTCTTAATGGATCAGTCGAACAGTAACAGGAACAATTTTTTTCCAAACAAATTGTTGCATATGAACAATTAAAAATACCAATATAGTAAATTTTGTTTGGGTCTCAATAATTGCCACTTCGAGTTAGAAAGATTGATATTTTTGATAGCAGATTGAAGTTATAGGAAAAAGTGATATTCAATAATTATATAACAAAACTGTAGTTGCAATAACTAGCAGTTTAAATAACATAAGTTGCGTGATAGATGAGGAAAATCACCATTTTCAATGGGAAGGTGCGATGAGAGGAAAACATTTGAATATAGTACTTTGCGAAAATTCCAATTAAAAATAGCAAATTCAGTGCCGAATCACGTCTTATGCGACGAGGTTTATGAGAATTATAAAATTACTAAATCTCATCATTTTTTTTTCATCACAGGTAAATATCTCCGTTCTGCTGCCCCGGAGACCCATGTTTGATCCCCGCCAGCGCTGATTTCTTCTACGACGATTTTTTCTCTTTCAGCTTAGAATAAAATATTAATATATAATTTTATGTTTATTGTATACAATTTGTAATAGGTGCGCATTTATTTTTATCTTGCTCTTTCGACCACGGTAGTTTTTCCTATTTTCTATGGAAAAAATTAGAAATACGTAGAATTAACCTAGGGAGAATGTCTTTACTATATTGTGTTTCGTAAACTTCACAGTCTTCCCTAGGGATTATAGAAACTTTCTTTTGGAATAAGTACAATCCTTCAATCATTTATTAGTATATTCAAATAAACTTATTAACTTCACACCTTAATATTTACAATAGTAATTCGTGAAATAGCGACGCTATATAACAAATCGCGGGAAATCCTGGCGAATTCAGTCGGATTCAACGCAGATTTTTCGTGGCGTTTTTTAACCTTTTTACGCTCCGATTTTGGGCGAATCCCGCGTGGGTATCGAAACCAATTTCACTCACATTTTCTTGGAAATACTTTGATTCAAGTTAGTTATATAATTATATGATATATTTATGCTATATAGTTATGTAAATAATTCACGAGAAATTGGTTTGGAAATCCGTGTGGAATTCGCCCAAAATCGCATTGATCTTAAACTAAAAACTGCACAATCCGAAACAAAAATAAAAAGATTATCAACCACGTGCATAGTGAATAATAATTATATTGAATTGATAATGCAAGAAATAAAAAAAAAACTTTGAGTGAAGAAAAAAAAATAATAAAGAATCAAGAAACATCACTGAGAATACGCGTGTTGAAGTAAGAGTGAGAAAGTACCACGATTATTTAAAATTTCCTTACAGTTTCCAAGTCAATAATCTGAAGTCAGTTTGACGTATGGCTTCAATATAGATTCAACAAAAGGGTTATCACAGAACTCTGCTTTCAAAATTCTGTATAGGCCTTCAACAGATTAGAAAAACAAGTATTGAAAAAATATTAGTCGAATTTACAGGTAAATTCTTATATAATTATAAATGAGTATTACTCGTACAACTTGTATGAAATCAGGATGACTATAGTCATTACGATATAAAATAAAAATTAAGTCGAAATAACTTTAAAATTTGTTATCCGAGTTTGTTGAATGTCTAGCTAGTGTTCTCTAAAAAGTTGAAAATTTATCAAAATTTCACAAATTTGGGCAACGAACCGTATACAAAATCGTGCCTGATTTGAAATGGAATCAGTCCCATGAATCTTGTGAAATGGTTATTCAACTTTATAAAATAATTGATTGAATTATGAAGTATTGCGGGATTATTTTGGGCACGGCCCTGAATACATCTTGGTCCATAGTCTCCCACTTTTCTCCCTCCCTTTGTCTGTCAATCGCACCCTCCATGAGTGTGCCCTTTCCCATCTTGTTCACCATGGGGTACAGACAGATTGCACAACCGTCCAGTGCCAGCTGGCCAACCCCTTGACCCCTGAGCCATGGCGTGGACATTCAGAGGCACAAAATCGACGCCATGCATCCCCCCCCCCCCCCCGTATGCGTCTATTCGAGTATATTTCTTTCTGGACGAAGGGGGTTGAAAAAAAGATGACCGTTCTTGTCCGTTTGTCCCTTTTTCGTCCCTCCTTTCTTTTCTTCCTCTGCCACAGTGACCAAGCCCAGAAGTACAAATATGTTAAATACTGTGCTACTTCCCAAGGTAAATGATTTTTTTGTAAATATTCACGAAGACATAGTTTTTATGAAATTGGATGGCAGCAACTTTTAGGTACTTTCAAGAGGTAACATTGGGGAGATTCTATTTTTCTATTAAGTAATTTGGTATTGTGTCTGCCAAAGATTGATTAACGAAGAATGTATTATTTGAGTACTACTCCATTGCGTAGATTCCCTAAAATCTGGAGCAATTCCATAACTGTTAGACTGCACGGGACCCTGGCCGCTTGCGTTTGAGCGATTTTCAATCTCGCAGCGAAATAATTTTGAAAAACGCACTGAAAGAAATAATGGGGCAGTACGCACAATAATTCTGGTCATTCCAACCATATGGTATTGCTCGCTCGGCTACAACCATACGGCATGGATATTTGAGGCATTCCATTATGATAACGTAGTATAGCTAGACCAAATATCCTAAGTATCCTAAGTCGTATTCCTAAGTTACAGATTTGTGTGGCTGATTCTTTCATAGCAGAGTTTGCATTATCCAGCTATGCTGGAATGGCTGCCATAATACAATGTAGTACTCTGTAGCATCTAATGTTTCGTTCTCAATAAAAGTGTTTCTTGTGAAATCTTGGATAAAAACATGTAAAATTAAAAGAAATATAAATTCACATAATACAAATCAAGTACTTTGAAGTATTTTATAGAGTTCGACTGAAAAAACAATTTTTTATATTAACGTAATTTGGGGTTGTATTTTCACGTCCCGTGCGGAAAAGTCTACTGGGGCCAGACTGGGTCCCAGCCAAATTGCCCAAGTTCCAGTTGGGTCCCAACTGGAAACCCCAGTCTCGCCCAGGTGGGCTGTTCTCTGGGTTGTAACGCTCAGACCAACTAATACCCAGATTGGGGTAACCAGGTGGGTCCCAGCTGGGAAATACTTTTTACGCCCAATTAGTAAAAGAAGCACAGAAAAAACGGAAGATAAACTTTACATCGATTTCCGACGAAAGTTTCACTGCAACACAAATTAACCCTGTCGAATAAACTTTACACGAAATTGAGATAATTCTGTGTTTTTAAACCATCTCGGGATAATTTGTCAGCTGTTTGTCAGTGACAAAAAGCGTCTCCTGCTATGGATGTGTTCCTAACCTACAATACCGACTGTGGCAGGAAGTATATATGAAAGTCTAATTATTTTTAAAATAACAATTAGGTAAGTAAAAAGTTGTTCTAAATCTAGTGTCCTGATTTATGTATAGCTTTTCACGTATATACTTTGCCGTTTTTCAATTGCTGCGAAGGACGTAGCAGACGACAGTTTTTATTCCATCGTATAGCATGTAATCTTTAACAGCTGAACATTTTATCTGCAACAAAATTGAACAAAATTTAACTTCAGTTTTTTCTGTGAGGGTTTTATTTTAAAAAATTGACTTTTTGATTGCTGAGGTAGAATTCTAAAAATTCGTTTGAGGCAAAAAGTATTAGGATTAGATAATTGTTTACTCTGGCAGACATACTTCAATTGAAAAAAGATAAGTCGTCTCATAACAAAATTGAATTCTAGTATTTATTGAGTATAAAATTAGGCTGTGTAATTTTGAGGTTAGAATGCGAGTAATTCAGCATTAACAAAATTTTTAGCTTTATTAAATATGCAATGTCACATATAGAGATGAAAGGTATTTTTGAACCAGATAATTAATCATTTTTGAAATCTAAGAGTCAATGCTATGATTTTCGTAACTTACCATGCTCATCACTATCGTCACTCGAGTCTTCTTCAATGTCTTCATAACTCCACTGATCGCTCGATGTTTTCTCACACGTAAACGTAATTTATTATTTGCACACCTTTTTTTACTTAATTCACCCATTGTCTGTAAAAACTAAATTTACTAATAGTAACTGACAGCGACTGACATTTCCATATGGGACCCGACTTGTTTTCTACGGCGGCGCACACTATATGGGAGCAACGTGGGTATACCCGGTATAAGTCCAAACAGGACGTAAATATTCTTTGGTTTTATTGGCTCAAATTTTCATAATTGAGAAATCGGAATAACTAAAAAATGTATAATATTAGTGGGAGATTGCCTTCCGCCTGTCGTATAATTAATATAACTCGCTTTAATTAATTAAACTTTTTACCCGGGACGCCCAGCTGGGACCCAGTTGGCGCCCACTTATTAACTGGGCTTAATTGGGCAGATTTCCACACGGGGTCCACTTGAACTCCTCAAAAATCAAAAGTTTATAGAATGTTTCTAGGTGGAATTTATTTTCCAAAATTATATTTGAATTTTATCATTTTAATCTTCTCCTTCTTTAACCAACAAAAACTTGCGAAAGGAATATTTTTAATTTTCATTGGTAGTGTGTCAACGATTAAAATTTTTTGGTATTACGGGTCAGTGCGAGATTAAGTGTGAAACGTGTAAAAAAACTACTAAAATCCAAATTGTACAAGATTGTACTTTCGTGACTGCAATTGAAGCATCTAGTGGTTTTTATCATGTATGTTTGCTATAAATTTTTCGTCATTCATTAGAATATTAATGGAAATAAGCAAACAAAAAATTGAATTTGGAAGGAAGGTTCATGTGACATTGAAAAACCTAAATATTTTAAATGGTATGATTTCTAAATTGATTTAGGAATTATTATTTGTCTGCGTAAATGAAAAATGAATTAAAATGAACGTTATTTGCCAATTATCATTATGCACTTGCATTTTCATTGCAAAAATGAGGCTTTCGTATTTCGCAATGGAAAAGAAAAACAGTGTCACACTCAATCTGAGTCGGATATTTAATAGCCCTGTCACCCGTGTGGAAAAGTCTACTGGGGCCAGACTGGGTCCCAGCCAAATTGCCCAAGTTCCAGTTGGGTCCCAACTGGGAACCCCAGTCTCGCCCAGGTGGGCTGTTCTCTGGGTTGTAACGCTCAGACCAACTAATGCCCAGATTGGGGTAACCAGCTGGGCCCCAGCTGGGAAATACTTTTTACGCCCAATTAGTAAAAGAAGGGTTTTATTTTAAAAAATTGACTCTTTGATTGCAGAGGTAGAATTCGAAAAATTCGTTTGAGGCAAAAAGTATTAGGATTAGATAGTTGTTTACTCTGGCAGAAACACTTCAATTGAAAAAAGATAAGTCGTCTCATAACAAAATTGAATTCTAGTATTTATTGAGTATATAATGAGGCTATGTAATTTTGAGGTTAGAATGCGAGTAGTTCAGCATTGACAACATTTTTAGCTTTATTAAATATGCAACGTCACATATAGAGATTATAGGTATTTTTGAACTAGATAATTAATCATTTTTGAAATCTAAGAGTCAATGCTATGATTTTCGTAACTTACCATGCTCATCACTATCGTCACTCGAGTCTTTTTCAATGTCTTCAAATTTACTCCTTATTATAACTCCACTGATCGCTCGATGTTTTCTCACACGTAAACGTAATTTATTATTCGCACACCTTTTTCACTGAATTCACCCATTGTCTGTAAAAACTAAATTTACTAATAGTAACTGACAGCGACTGAGATTTCCATATGGGACCCGACTTGTTTTCTACGGCGGCGCACACCATATGGGAGCAACGTGGGTATACCCGGTATAAGTCCAAATAGGACGTAAACACTCTTTGGTTTTATTGGCTCAAATTTTCATAATTGAGAAATCGGAATAACTAAAAAATGTATAATATTAGTGGGAGATTGCCTTCCGCCTGTAGTATAATTAATATAACTCGCTTTAATTAATTAAACTTTCTACCCGGGACGCCCAGCTGGGACCCAGTTGGCGCCCACCTATTAACTGGGCTTGATTGGGCAGATTTCCACACGGGCATAAGTTATTATCAAAAATAATATAAATGTACAATTAAAAGAGAGAAAAAAACGGATATTCAAGAAAAATAGAATATCTTTCTTCATTCCTGAAAAAATTAACAAAAGTTGCTTTATATAGGAAGAATTCAAATCAAAAGACCAGATGACACAATTATGAATTGGAATTTCCTAAAAGCATGTATGTATTTTGAAGCGCCGATTCTGAAACGAACCTTCTTTAATCGCAGCATCAGTATTTTCGCTGATATTCAACAAAATTAAATAATACATCATAAATATTTAAAAATTTGTAAATCTGCACCGTGAGGGTCAGCATAGTACGAAGTCTATATATTAGAATTAGAAGCTATACGGGTACCGCGTGAAGAAATAGCCCCACTTGACCCCATGAAAAGTCAGGCGCTAGTCAGGGGCTAGTCGGAGAACTTTGTTAGGCAATGTCCCTAGTTGGTGACTTATCGTTGGCTAATTGGGTTCTTCTCGATGCACATTTCTAGTCGGGCTCTGGGTGGGCTATTTTTGTTTTAAAGTTTCTGGCAGAGTGTTATACATAATGAGTTAATCTCTACAAAAGCGCAATGATTCACTTGTTTTTGAATAATAAAAACACATTTAACAAACATTTTCACAAAAACCCGCACTCGTAATTTTGTCATTGTTATAAGAAAAAAATTGTGAGATAAAATGCGGCTTACATGTTTGAAGAGAAAAAGCTTGACGAATTGAAAATTTAAATATTGTAGAATATATAGAAGGACATTTTTAATATCGATTCAAAGAGACTTTAAGACTACCTATTTAGGGCATTAAATTCTCTGCTCTATTCACTACTAATATTCGTCGCTGCGAGCGGTAGTGTCGATTTTTTCTAACCTCAATTTAACTACGAATGGGCACGTGTGGCACTTTGAACTTTCAATGAGATTGAACAGAAATTTTTTTTTACATTCTCATTCTAATGAGAAGGTATTGGTTTTATGTAAAATTTGACTTGGTCGGTTTTCATCAAATCTCCACGTTTTGAGACCCCCTGAGCCAGAAAAAAAGGTTTTTATCAAGGTGTCTGTCTGTCTGTCTGTCTGTCTGTAGGCACGATAACTTTCGAAAAAATAATCAGATTGGGTTGTGCTTTGGCACACTTTTTTAGGGCCTAAAAAGAAAGAACAAGTTCGTTAACCAGCTATTTCGGATGAAAATTCAAAAAGTGAGCACATTTTGAAAATTTTTGAGAACACTTTTTTTGAAGTTTTGGAAATTCTATGGACGGTTATTAGTAGGAAGCAAAAAGAGAAAAAAAATATCCTAATGACTTTTTCAGATAAAAAAAAAATTACCAGAGTTATAGCATTTTCAAAATTCCAAAAAACAAACGAAAATGAACTTTTTAAGCCGAAAAACGCACGTTATGAAAAAAAGTCAAGAGAAGAAAAACGTTGCTTTTTGAACACCTTACAATATTTTCATAATAACTTTTTGAATTTTTCAAAAAATAAAAAATTTAAATTCTGATCGCACAACAAAATAATGAGAAATCAAAAATTCCATTTTGCTGTGAAACTATGCAGGATACGACAAAAGATGACTGGACCAAAATTATGCACCTAAAAAAGATCTACAAATTTGTTATTATTTACTTTTTGATATGACGCGTAGTTTTTGTTTTATTTATAAAAAACAGCATTGAAAATAGAAAAAATAAATTTTTAGACGAATAACACAAGCTACGAAAAACATGACGAAGACAACATTTGTTCATTCAAAGAAGAGGTACAAATTTGTTATTCATCATGTTTCGATAGGACGCGTAGTTTTTATTTTATTCGTGAAAATAACATTGACAGAAAAGAAATCAAATTTTTGGAAAACTTTGGAAAAATCCATTTTCGTTGTAAGAATATATTCAAAATGAAAAAAATAACTTCTTTGAAAAACGGAAAATCTGAAATAACATTTTAACTAATAAGATTTGTCGCTTAATTTATATAATTATTCTTGATTTGAAATCAAATACAAATCGCGAAGCGCGACGCCCAAATCGCGCGCCGTAAGTGCGCTCAAACTTTTTTGTTTCTATTATACGGTGCACAGAACCTAACGTGGAACGCAAGGTTCAAATGAATTTGAAATCAAATATCGAGCGCGAAGCGCGAGCATCTGGATGAGAATGTGTTCCTTAAGGTCGATAGAACCTTGAGTAAATAAATTTCCTTTTCAGTCTAAAATAAAAACAAATTTAACAATCACTTCATATGTAGAGGTTTTGATAATTTTCTAATATTTAGAAATAAACTTTTTCTTTTCATCGAAGTCGAACACGAAGTTCAAAGATCTAGAGGAATCGAGCGTAAAGCGCGATGTGAATACGCCCGAGCGCGTAGCGCGAGGTGAATACATAATCGAGCGCGAAGCGCGAAATAAATATATGATCGAGCGCGAAGCGCGAGATCCAACAGTCGCGCGCCCTAGGCGCGCTTAAACTTGCGAGCGAAGCGACCCGCGCGCGAAGCGCGCGATGAGAATGTGCCCGCGAAGCGGGCAGATTTTTTATTTATATAATGGATGAATAAATCGAAGATGAAAATTTTCAGCATTCCAAAAAACGCAGATAGATAAGGAATGCGAGGAATAATTTAAATATGGAACAATCTGACTCAGCCGAAAAATATATATTTAAATAGCAGGGGATCAATCAAACATTTGTGAAGGCAAGTATGTACATTCTTATGCTTAATGTAATACAGTTAATTTGATTCAGCTAGCATACGAGTTTAAGAATCATTGGTTTCATACAATATATTCTCCCGAAATGTATAATATACAAGATATGTAATTGTGACAGGTATAAGTTGTATAAACAACTGTAGCCTCAAAATTCACTATCTGTCATTTTCTTCAACCTAATATTACAGAATTAGGTGTTTTACCCTCTATGGTTGTACTCCTTTTAGAAATTAAAGTACGTCTATAGAGCGAAAGAATGTCTAATTTGCATACTTTTTGTATGAAATATTTGAAAGCGAGAGTTAGAATTCTAGCCGGAACAATGCGAACTCTTAATTAATTTCACACAAGAAGTTTCAACATTTCAAATTACACATACTTCCGCTCTATAGCCATGGTTCTATATTTTGAATAAAAATTTCGAAACTTTGCAAACCGCGGAAAATACCAAATTCTTTTTTTTTTTAGTAGAGGAAAGGGCTCGAATTTGATATACCAACTCCTTTTCGATGGATTGCCGGGACTCTATGAACCGAAATTCGACCAACAATAGGTCATTCGAAACGTTCTTCAATAACCTTTCAGATGTTTCGACTGATTTTTTCATATCATCAACAAGTTTTTTTAAAATAAAGATTTTCCAAAAAACGAGTTTTTCGAAAATTGGTAAATCGTGGCTCTAATTTGATATACCTACAAAAATATCGCAATACATAAAAAATAAGCAAGTTTCCGATATGAAAATATTTATTGATGTTATTTACAAAGTATAATCGAATCTGGTATTTGACATTCTGAAATCTGCAAAGAAAACAAATTGGACAATAAGCCTTAGTATACACACTACAATCGTCATTGTTGGAATCACATGAATCCACACTAAACAAGCACCGGCATACACACATACGTGCATGAATGCATGAACCCATTTTTTTAATATTCAGGAAGCTGAATAATTTCTAACCGGGATTTTCTGGTATATCGAATTCGAGCCACCCATGGTATATCAAATTAGAGCCACCCGAAAAGCATAGCCCATCAACAGAAGCATGCCCATATCTACCGAGCAATACTATTCCACTAACCCTACTTCACTACTGGATACAACATTTATTGGAAAAACTGCATTCCCGAAATAATGAATAGACATTTAAGACTTCCCTGGAATGAACTCAGGATATCCGATTCTTTATTTTTCTGTCTTCCAGTTTTTGTGATGTGAATGAAACAGTGAATTTACACTATTTTCCACTACACCCGTGCAGAAATTTCGCCGTGGCCCCGACCGGGCCCAGACTTGTTCATATCGGGCCCTGATGGGGAAATCGAGTCAGGGCCAGACTCATCATGAAACACGTGGCCGCCTTGGAGCCATGTCTAGGGGCCCGATCAAACGCCCGATCTCTCCCCGGTCTGGCCCCTATAAATTACCCGAGTGTAGCCACATTATTTACTTTTTTATAAGAAATTAAAACCCTTCGAAATAATTATAACACAATATTAAATGAAAAGCCAAATTGATAGAATTGAGCTTTATTTTGAATACACCTTAAAAATAATGAAAAATGGTTATTTGGACCTCTGCTTCCGAATAGGGGCCGTACTTAAATTACGTAACGGATTATAGGCCCTCATTGAGACCCTCTCCCCCGTCCTGTAACAAACTGTAACAAAATATTTCTACCCCCCCCCCATCTTACATAAATTTTAGTTTCCGAGAATGTTTTACTATAGTTATTGCTATTAGAATTAGGCAGGGGGCTCGAGAACTTTATTTACAAAATTCCCTTATTTTTCCTTATCTAATTTTTCATTTTTCTTGATCATTAATATTCAAATACCAGAATTTTAATCTTGAAATACTTTCAACATAGAATATTTCATAAACGGAATAAAACAGTATTTCAGATCCAAATTGAAATTTTTCAAATTTATTAATTTATTTTAAGCAGAAAAATATCTTTTCTGCCATAAAAATTTTCAACAAAATACTTGAATTTTCAAGAAAAGAATGAAATTTTTAACCTAAGAGATGAATTTTCACCTAAAAATATAACTCTTTAAAAAAAATGATTTCTTAAAAAAGTGATTCAACCAAATCTTTTAAATAAAATAGTTGAATACTCAAGCAAAGAAGAATAGTTTTTAACCAAAAAGTTGTATTTTCATAAAAAAAAAAGAAATTTCTACCAAAGCGTATCTTTTAAGATTAGGATTAGGATTTTAGGATTGAACAGAAAACAAAATTTAAAAAAATAGTTGAATTTTCATCCAGAAATGATTCCAGTTGACTTTTCAAGATCAACATATTAATTTTTTAACAAAAAATAAGTTTCTACGAACAAAATTGAATTTTTTATCAAAAAAGACGAATTTTTCAACCAAAAGGGATGAATTTTCAACGGAATAGTTTTATTTACAAACGAACAGTTGCATTTTTATACAAAAAAGATGAAATTTCTCTTAAAACAGATGAATTTTTGATTAAAAGAAAAAAAAGTTGAATTTTCATCCAGAAAAGCCTTCAATTCATTTTTTATCACCAAAATATGAATTTTAAAGAAAAAGAAAATTTGCTACAAAACAATTACATTTTCAACAAAACAACACAAATTTTTAAGAAAGTGTTGAATTTTCAACCAAACAGTTGCGTTTTTGTCCAAAAAAATGTAAATTCTACTAAAACAGGTGAATATTTCAATCAAAAAGACAAATTTTCAAAAAAAGAATTAATTTTTTTTTCGAAAGGATTTCAATAGACTTTTCTACAGAAGAATAAAAATTTTAAACAAAAAGTAAATTTTCTAAGAAATATTTGAATTTTTAACAAAACAACAGAATTTTCAACCAAAAGTATGACTTTAACAAAATAGTCTTATTTTCAACCAAACAGTTGCATTTTTATCCAAGAAAAATGAAATTTCTCTTAATACAGTTGAGTTTTTGATAGAAAAAAAAAATTCAAAAAAAAATGTTGAATTTTCATCAAGAAAAGATTTCAGTTCTCTTTTCAACACCAAAATATTACATTTAACCTCAGAGTAAATTTTCTACAAAATAGTTAAATTTTCAACAAAACAGCAAAATTTTTAAGTAAAAAGTATGACTTTTCAACAAAATTGTTGAATTTCAAACCAAACAGTTGCATTGTTATCCAAAAAAGATGTAATTTCTGCTAAAGCAGGTGAATTTTCAAATCAGAAAAACAAATTTTCAAAAAAGAGATGAATTTTCAACAGAACAGTTGCATTTTTATTCAAGAAAGATAAAATATTTCTTTTAAAATAGATGCATTAAAAAATCTGTTAAAAAATAGCTGAATTTTTAACCAAAAAGTATGACTTTTTATCAAGATTGTTAAATTTCAACCAAACAGTTGCATTGTTCGAGAAAAATGAAAATTCTACTAAAACAGGTGAATTTTTTAATCAAAAAGACAAATTAAAAAAAAAGAGTTGCATTTTCATCCAAAAGGATTTCAATAGAATTCTCTACAGAAAAATACAAATCTTAAACAAATAGTAAATTTTCTGGAAAACAGTTGAATATTCAACAAAACAGTTGCAATATTTCTACTAAAAAAAGATGCATTTTTAAATTAAAAAGACAAATTTTCAGAAAAAATATTTTTCATCCAAAAGATATTTCAGTTGACTTATCAGCAACAAAATATGAATTTTAAACAAAAGGATAATATTATACAAAAACAGATGAATTTTTAACCCAAAAAGAAAAATTTTCCTACCGTAACAAATCGTAACAAAATGTCTAGACTCCCCCCCCCCCTTGAGCTGTTACGTAATTTAAGTACAGTCCCTTACCGTCCCAGTCTTTTGCATTTCAGAAGACGGTGCTTATGGGGGACAGCATTTCCTCTTCACGATTCACATCACCATTAATTTCTTCCTCATCATCTCCATCAACATTAACATCTGAAACTGTTTTGCATTATTAGTACAATCTGATCTCAAAATTACATTTCCACATTTTAATCCACAAATATTACCCCTTATGCCGCCACTGGAGCGTTAACATGCATAACTTCTAAAGTAGAATTTAAAATATAACCTCAAAATTGCAACTACATGTTTTACAAAAAAGCGCTACCGAGCGAAGAAATATCCAATAATAATTTTTTTGACTAAAATGAGGTAATCGAATATATATGTTAGAACTTTTATCCAGTACAATACAATTAAATATGCCATAAAATTTAATAATACCATAAAAAAATGTAATACCATAAAAGACTTACCTTCGTTGCTTTCGTTTTCATCGCGTAAATACGGAATTTTGCTGATGGCACGATGTTTGCGAACTCGCGGTGTGCTCCTTAATTTTGGCATTTATTATTAATGTGTTAAGAATATATTATACGACGATCACTCCCAGCACATTTGTAACACAACACCATGAAGGAAAACAAAAATTAAGGTTATGTTCGTGGTTATATTACATCTAGCGCTTATGGGTTAAAATGGCGCTGCGAAGAGGCTATATGACGTCACAGTACATAGCCCGGTCTGGTACGAGTCAGGGCCACAGAATTCTTCCTATCGGGACCAGATAGTACAAATCGGATCAGGCCCTAGTCGGTAATCGGTAATATATATGACGATTTCTGCACGGGACACTTAAGTGCGTTCAGTTCCTTCTGTTACCAACCTAGTACATGTTTTAGTCTCCCAGAAATCCAAGTGGCTCAAATTCAAGCCCTATATCAAATTCGAGCCATTTCCTCTAACGTTTCCTATAGTTTATAACGTTTGGAAAGTAACTAGACGACATATTTTAGAATATTTTCTTTACTCATTGCGAAAGTTACTCTGCAATAATAATAATTACAGCTTACTACTTGGTACATTTTATATATCTAGCCATATATGTATGTATGTCTATATATATATATATATATATATATATATATATATATATATATTGGGTAATTTTTAACTGAATATCCTTGACTTGTCTAAAATATTGTGGTATTATGAAATATTCTAGAACTTTTAGTATATTCTGAAATATTCCCTATAATATCCATGCTATAAATACGGGTTGAAGAAAAAAACATTAGATATTTGAATTGTACTTTCAGGGTTTCTAAAAGTATTATGATTTTGAAATTATTCGTAGAAATCAAGAATTCTGCAGGCTAATGATCTGCTAGTGTTTGTAAAATAGAATAACATTTGTGAAGATATGAAGCCTCATCAGAGAATTCTATTCAACTTCTACGAAACTTTGTTCTGTAGTTTGGTAAACAAGATGCCGACCTACTGTTCACAATGTGAAACTCGCTAGGTCATTCCGGGTAGAAATTCGAAAAAGCATGAATATGGTATCCCACTGACGGCTATAAGGTGTTTGTATCCCGCTGGGAACGCGCGATACTATTTGAAATTATGCGCGATACCGAATTTTAGTTGCCGCATCACGTTCATCCCCTCGGCTTCGGAATAGCCTAGTGCACGCTTACCAAGACTTTGTACCTTCCGCCGCACTGTTTCGTGGTGAGGTTATCTAATTTTACGCCTGTGTTTCTCGCCACCGATTCCGAGAATGCGGTGATTAATCGTACTTCCTACGCCTTCCAATGTTTCGGGAAAATCGTAAGGCTTCCTCATGGCATGGCTATGAACATCGAAAATCCGCTAGAGTAATTAACCCTCCCTGAAATCTCGATTAACATGGTGGGTGAACGGAAAATGTAGTCATTCTACAGCTATAAGAAACCATTCTACAGACTTTGTTTTTCATTTCTAATTTCTAATTGATGAATATGATCCTATTTTTATATACCGAGGTGATAAGGTTATTCATCTTTGTATTCTAATACATATATTCTTAGTTAACTGAGGCGACGGCAGCAGTTTATTTCTGTCAAACCCTTGCTGAAAAAGAATCTAATCAATTGAAAACATGCTAATTACTCTGAATTAAACAGATCGTGAAAAGCATTTTATAATAAATGAGAATATGAATTTAAAATTCCACTGGATAATTGGATATATATATATATATATATATATATATATATATATATATATATGAATTGTTAAGTCTGTGGATAGAAGGAGGAGAATAAGAAAAATTCGGTTAGCAATAAATATACGTGATAAAAGTCTATCGTAACTGATGGTGAAATGAAGCAAAAGGGATTGTAGAACACAGAGAGTTTCCCAGAAGCTACTATAGGGACCTAATAATCTACCTTTGTGATACTGCTGCCGCCATCGGAAATTGCAGCGACTCTGGCAAAAAAGTAAGGTGAGCAAAGCTCGAAATCCATTGCAAACAATACAAAATAAATGAAAATTATGAAAGATTTTATAACCGCGTAACTAAAGTAAAAATTGGAAATAGAAGTTTATTGATTTCAGTGGTTTCAAAGGAATTTCATTTTTCAAGGATTGCTGTAATGCTTCCTACTGAATTGTATAATAATATTTTTACTCATTTTTCAAGAATTTATTGTAAACAAATTCTTGAAAAATGAGTAAAAATATTATTA
>CAKNXH010060527.1:146633-157807 GCA_932178445.1 Andricus quercusramuli | reverse complement strand
GTCATCATCTCATAGAGCATAATTTTGTATCACCCAGATTGCTGTGGGCTAGAATGAAGGTAGGAATCAGAAGATTATTTATCATAGCGTGCTACGCACCAGTTGATAGAGATTCGAGGGAAGTTAAGGACGCCTTCTGGGACACTCTAAATGATACAATAAGTATTTGCGATCAAGGTGAAAGAATAATTCTGCTAGGAGATATGAATGGATGGGTCGGTGTCCAACGTCAGGATACAGATACAGAAAGAGTGCTAGGTAATTTTGGAGATCCAACAAGAAAAAATTATAACGGGGAAAAGCTAGTTAGTTTATGCTTAGAAAAGGGCCTATTTATTACAAATACTTGGTTTAGACATAAAATGATCCACATGTACACCTGGCGTAAAGGAAATAGCCACAGCATAATTGACTTTGTTATTGTGGATGAAAGATTAAGAGAACTAGTTAAAGATACAAGAGTCATGAGGGGTTCCGAATGCAATTCTGATCATTACCTTTTAGTCTGCAAAATAAACTTAGGGCGGGGATGGAGAACAAAGAAAACAAAGAAAACGAAACAAACACGAATAAAAATTGAAAATTTACAGAGACAAGAAGTGCAAACAGAGTTTAAAAGGCTTAAGGCGATGTCAGGGTACCGTGCCATACCTGACGGCTCGAGTAACCCTTCCTATTGTAAGCCGCTCAAACACGAGCTCGCTACCCAGTGGGGCGATGTGGTGCTCAACCGGAGGCTACTGTATTATGTTACCTCGAACTCTGTTCCGCACCACCATGTCCCGCCGCATGCTGTACACTTTTTATTTTTTGGAAGAAAATTCCATTCCAATAAGAAATTAACCACACCAAGAGTTAAGACATGATTCAAAAATTTACCTGCACTTTCCAGGAACTCCATTTTGTTTCGTTAGTATAACGTATACCTTGTAACGTCCAAAATTATACTAATTATTAATTATACCATTTAAAAAAAACTCATGTTTCAATGACAAGTAAAAAGGCCCTTTCAATTCTCAACAGTTGAAACACTCAACAGTTGGACATTCAACGGTCGAAAATTAAACAAAATTGTATATTGAATTTTCAACAGTTTAATAATTAACTGTGGAAAACTGAAGAAAATTAGATTTTTAATTCATTTCAATTTTTAGCAGTTAAATTTTCAACTGTTTGAAATTCGATTTTCTTCAATTTTCAACAGTTGAAAATGGAATTCCATCAGTTTGAAATTATATTATAAATTGTCTTTAATCTTATACAATTGAAAATGGAATTTTTAATTTATTTCAATATTCAACAGCTGAGAATTGAAATTTATTTTTCTATTTATTTCCATTTTCAAAATATCCAAAAATTGTATGAAGAATCACATACAAAGTTGTAGTGTGGTTGGTTTAAATGGGCAACTTCATGTAAACGTGCCAACGCAACATAATACAGTAGCCTCCGGTTGAGCACCACATCGCCCCGCTGGGCAGCGAGCTCGTGTTCGAGCGTATTACAATAGGAAGGGTCACTCGAGCCGTCAGGTATGGCACGGTACCCTGACATCGCCTTAAGCCGTTTAAAAAGAGGTTAACTGAAAGCATAGATAGGGCAACGTGGGAAGCGCTTATAAGCAATAAAGATATAGAGGGCGCGTGGACTTTATTACGGGATGTCATTGTCAAAACTGCGACCGAAGTATGTGGTACAGCGGTTGTAGGAAGAAAGTCTGGCGATGCGTGGTGGAACGATGAAATTGCGGCAGCCCAAAAAGAAAAGAAAGAAGCGCACAATAAAACGCTGAACATGACGGGTCTTAGCGATGAGGAGAGAACTAGACTTAAAAATGATTACAGACACAAAAATAGGAAAGTTAAACGACTCGTCAAAGAGAGTAAAGAGAAAATCAGAACAGAAGAAGAGAATAAAATAATAAACTGCTTTCAAGGAATTATGAAACTATTATGTAAACAGTTCAAGGAAAGTAAAAGTACAGAGTTTGCTAGCATGAGAAACAGCAAAGGCGAAATGCTATATGATATAGACGGAATAGTAGACGCTTTGAAAGAGTCTTTCAAAGAACTATTGGGAGGTGAAAATATCGGACAACAAAACTGCGACATAGAAGATAATGCATTAGAAACCCCATTTGAAAAAGTCTGTGTCACTTTTGGTCAGAGATATAATTAAGAACTTGAAAAACGGTAAGGCTGCGGGTATAGACAATATTAGCGCTGAAATGCTTAAATACGGTGGCGAGTACATACCTCACAGGTTGTGCGAATTAATAAATTTATGTATCGAAACGGGAGAAGTCCCAGACGATTGGAGAAAAGCGATTATCGTACCAATATACAAAAGATAAGGAGATAAAAGCAACTGCAGTAATTACAGAGGTATCAGCCTACTAAGTACCGTAAGTAAAATATACTCAAAAATACTTATCCGCAGGGTAATGGAAATTACAGAAGAGAAAATATGGGAAGTCCAAAGTGGATTTATGCCAGGAAGATCATGTACGGATCAGATATTTAGCCTAAGACAGGTCGCAGAAAAAAGTTTGAGAGTAGGAAAGAAAGTCTTCCGTGCATTTATCAATCTAGAAAAAGCATTCGACACGGTAAATAGAAGTAAACTTTGGGAAGTCCTTAAAGAGTATGGAGTGAATGGAGGGCTCCTACAAGCAATAAAAACAATATATACAGGTAGTAAAGCGAGTGCAAGGGTAAATGGGAAAAAGAGTGAATGGTTCGATATTATGCAAGGCGTGAAACAAGGATGCGTTATGTCCTCGTGGCTATTTATCATATTCATGGATAAGTGTCTTAGAACTGCCCTCTTCGACGAAAAAGGTGTAGATTTGAAACCGTCAAGGTACGTGGGTTGGCTTTCGCGGATGACAAGATTGTTATGGCAGAATCAGTCGAAGACTTGCAAAGAACGTTGAATAAACTTAATACAAGCATGAAGAACATGGACCTCAAATTTAACGTGAATAAAACGAAAGTCATGGTGTTTGAGGGAAAAAGTGAGAAAACAATATGCAACATAGTCCTAAATGATGAGAAATTAGAACAAGTTGACAAGTACGTATATCTAGGTAGTCTATTCACTAACGACGGAAAAATAGATGGGGAATTAGATAGGCGCATAAATAAGGGTAAGCAGGTTATCGGTAGAGCAAGGTCCATCCTCACAAATAAAAACATATCAAAAAAAGCTAAAATGGCCATACATAACTCTATTTTCATACCGACTGTACTATACGGTAGCGAGACATGGACCTGACAAGAAAAGGACAGGAGTAAAATTAACGCGATCGGCATGAAACCTCTGCGCATAATATGCGGGAAAACATTGATGGACAAAGTACGAAACGAGACAATCCTCAAAGAATGTGGTACAGGAGAGACAATAGTGGACACATGGGAAAGAAATCAGTTGAGATGGTTTGGACATCTTGAAAGAATGAAAGATAAACGACTGACCAAACAAGTGTATAAAGGTAAAGTAAATGGCAGAATGCCCAAAGGTAGACCGCCAATAGAATGGCTAGATATGTAAATGATACATTAATCCGAAGAGACATAAGAAGCCATAGAAACACAAGAGCTTGCATGAAAAAATGCATGGACGTGAATGAAGCTAGAGTAGTATGCCAGGACAGAAATGTGTGGCAACAAATAGTTTATAAACAGAGTGACAATAGAGAGAATGATGCCTGAAACAAAGACCTTGGATTCTAATGGGCCCAAGTGGGGAACCATACATAATAATTTTGTGAGGCTCCTCATTTGGGGTGATCGCTAGAGAGATTGATCAGCAACCTGGGTCGGAGCAGTGTTGCGGAGTGAACGTGTCATTTATATAAATAACACGAGAACTCCAGATCAATCTAAAACATCTATACATAACACCTACATACCCATCCACCCTATACCCATATACCGATCAACCTCATACCTATATACCTATTTCACTACCTTCCAACCGAACAAGTCACGCCTACCCCGGAAGGGAAAAGGCTTAATGGTATAATAATAAATGCTGTCATAACTCATACGCACTTTGAAAACAATGTATACGATTATAACAAATTTATGTATGGTGAAAAAATTGTTCAAAATGTGTACGACTCATGGAAATTTTATAATTTTACTTTACTTTGCATTGTTTCCAATGGATTTCCAGCTTTGCGCACCTCACTTTTGTCACGGTCGGCGTAATTTTTCAGTGAATCAGCGCCATCGAAAGATAGATTAGGAAAGAAGGCTTACGCGAAGCAAACATTGACGTTAGACAGCTTTGCAAACAAGATTATACTGAGAAAAAAAGATCATAGAGTGAGAGAAAAATGGTGAGCTTTCGGACCCTTGTATGACTTCCTTCTCAGGAAACGATTTTCTATATACCTAAGGAAGAAGAGAATGACTTTTTTCACAGAAATTGCTTGCATATTATATATATATTTTGTCACGAAGTTTTGACTTCTATATACATATAGAAGCTAATATATGTTATTATTTGATTATTGCCCGTCTTGCCCTACGCCCAGGGGGAACTCGAGTCAGTTGTGGAGAATGATCAGTGTAAGATCTACTGGAATTTCTCATTCTCCACCACTCAACGTATCAGTGCTACGAAGCCTGACCTTGTCCTCCAAGATCTGAAGAACAAGATCATTTACGTGATTGAATTCTCGGCACCAGCCGATGGTAATATCACGGCAAAGGAGGGAGAAAAACGGGCGAAATATCAAGCACTTCTTTTCGAGCTGAGTAGGCTGTACCAAGGCTACAAAGTCCATCTTATAATTCTCATACTCGGCTGTCTTGGAGGTATGAAAGCTTCATTTATTAGCCAACTCAACAAGATTCCGGCTTGCCAGCGTCAGGCTCATTTCATCGCGAACCGGATGCAAAAGGCTGTTCTCCTGGGATCACTCCATCTGGTCCGTCAACACTGTTCCTCTTAAATTCTACAAAGATTGGTAGCTCTAAAAAAGTATCCAGAGGTGAAACCTTCATCGCCAACTGTCTTGTCTGCCGCGTAAGGTCATCCGCGGCTAGAGACCTGACTCCAAGAAACAGTGTTGCCCGATGAAATCGAGCGTAAATTTCCCGCTCTTGCTTACCTTCTAGGACAGAAGGAGCAGAAGCGGATGACGCACACGTTCCAGTAGCTTTGGGATTGGTTTCTTCAAGGAATCATGATCGAAGCTTCCGGAGCCTACAACTTCTCAAAATTAGAGAGTTATATAAATAATGATAATTATTATTATTATACCATTAAGCCTTTTCCCTTCCGGGGTAGGTGTGACTTGTTCGGTTGGAAAGTAGTGGAATAGGTATATAGGTATGAGGTTGATCGGTATATGGGTATAGGGTGGATGGGTATGTATGTGTTATGTATAGATGTTTTAGATTGATCTGGAGTTCTCGTGTTATTTATATAAATTACACGTTCACTCCGCAACACTGCTCCGACCCAGGTTGCTGATCAATCTCTCTAGCGATAACCCCAAGTGAGGAGCCTCACAAAATTATTATTTATGGTTCCCCACCTGGGCCCATTAGTATCCAAGGTCTTTGTTTCAGGTATCATTCACTCTATTGTCACTCAGTTTATAAACTATTTGTCGCCACATATTTCTGTCCTGGCATACTACTCTAGCTTCATTCACGTCCATGCATTTTTTCTTGCAGGCTCTTGTATTTAATATACATTATATAGTTATCCAATTATTATTATATAATTACATAATGATAAAATTTTTTCATCTCTCAGATGAGATCAAGGTACACGTTGACAACAACCAAACTTTTCGCGCATGCTTAAAAAATTGACAAGTCCTTCGCAAGCGTGGTCAGCCCAATCTCTAAATAAAACATCATCTATGATTCTCACTTTGGCAGCAACCATATATCACACGAACCCCAAAAAGCACCTTTTTACTCTTTTTAACACGACACGCGAATGTAAGCAATGTGAAGAAGTGTAATTTCGGCCATCTTAAATGTACGTAGAACGAATGATTTCCGTAGCGGCCTTTATTGTTTTCTATTTGTTTTCTTTATTGTTTGCTATTATTGTTTGTCTCAAACAAATTGAGCAATAAATATTTTGAAAATAGTCAATGGAATTATATTAATTATGACATATAATTTTGGCAATTATGCAGAAAATAATTCATTCCGTAACAAAGTAGAAAATGTGTAAGAAATTATTAAAGTTTCATCAATGATACATAACTTTGCAATTATACATAAAACAATATTAATCTTATTGAAAGGAAGATAAATGTTCGATTTTTTCCGTTTGACTCTTAGCAAATTTTCGATAACGACAGGCTAACTAGCACCACATCTAGGCCCAACCAGACCGACTAGGTAGATGATGAAAACAAAATACATTTTTGTAATCTTCGTTTTTAATTTTGACTAGTTTCAAGTACCCTGTCCATGTTTGGAACTGTGCTAAGAATATTCACCGCTTCACATTTATAAAAATGTTAAGGTGGTTAAGGCTGACTAGCGCCCGATCAGGGTCGAAAAAGATCGTAATACCTAGACGGTATTTAGAAAACCATAACTGGACGCAAGATTGCCATGATAATTTTCTACACAAGAATAAATGTAATTTTAACTTCTCTAATTGTCTTATTTGGAACTTCATTTTTCTTGCGCATCGATGAAAAATAAGGGGTTGGCATTATAGTCACATCATTTTTACAATAAATGTTCCTAGCTTTGATATAGTACATTATTTGCTATTCAAATATTTTAGATGAATAGCTGAAAACTTGAGTCTCGGCGAAGAAATAGAAAAAAGATCCTTTATGTACAGCACCGGGATATTGGCTGATGTTCAATTTATGTCCAACGAAATCCTGTTCGCATATCCTAGAGATATTTTTAACGTCCACCGTCCGGAACGGTGACTTTGGGATACCAGGCGACCTTCCAGAGTATGCAGCCTTATCTTTGCATGCGGGGCTCTGCAAGGATGGACGAACCGTGCCTCTAGCTGCTCGAGAGAATAACAATAACACCACAAAACCGACAAAAAGTTGTGAATGCGGTATGAAATGATTGAAAGCGCAGAGCACCTGACAGTGGTTTAGCAAACAGTGCCGATCTCCCTGGAAACACGACAGCGAACAGGCGAAACGCTCACTTTGAGTGAACAATTCGACTCCAGGATGATTTTCTGAACTGCTACAATGACAGCATTATCCCTGTTCACAGAGGCTTCATGGCACGTATGTACACTCTGTGGTGCCAAAAACACCCAGAGCTTCAACACTTTTCGCAACAGTCATTGTGAAATCAAGCTGCCTACGTCTCGAAAACTGGATATGCACGCAGAGCACTTCCCCAATCGCTGCATGAATAAGCCGCAGACGAAAAGAAGGAAGCGACATTGAGACCAACTACGGAAAGCAGGCACCCTCCGAAACACAAAATATTGTTCTAGTATTAGGTCTACCGACTTCATTTTTAGCATTAAGTTGTGTTTCACGTGTTTTATGCGAGGAAAAATACTGAGAATCTTGAGAAAAATGCGTATAATAGCGTTGCTATGCTAATACATAAAAATTTGGCTCTCTTTACTCAAAATGACCATGTTAGCACGTCTAGCGCAGAAACTGTTAGGTCTAATGACAGCATTTTTTGCATGGAGATGTATTTCGAGTGTCTATTGCGTGGCAAAATACTGAGAACCCTAAGTTAAATACTTAGCATAGCGTTGCTATGGAAAAACATAAAAATATAACCCTTTTTAATTAGATTGACCCTGTTGGCACGCCTAGCGCGAAACTTCTTCTATCCTAAAAGGTAAGCAAGAGCGGGACATTTACGCAAGGGACTTCGTACAACACTGTTCCTTGGAGTCCGGTCTCTAGCCTGGGATGACCTTACATGGCAGGCGGCACAGTTGGAAATAAAGGTTCCACCCCTGGTGGCCTTGGCATAGCCTGCTCAGCTCAAAAAAGTGCTTGATATTTCTTCGTCTAAAAATCTTGGAGGACAATATCAGGCTTTGTAGCACTGCGACGTTGAGTAGTGGAGAATGAGAAATTTCAGTGGATTTTACACCGATCATTCTCCACAACGGACTCGAGTTCGCCCTAGGCGTATGGCAACACGGGCATCAGGTCAACACCATAGAAGTGCCTAAGATGATGATCTAACACTTTTAAAGCCGCATTGTGTCTCTCTAAGTATCCGTAACATGCATATTTGGAGAATTCACTGAGAACATGTCCAAGTGTTTCTGGCTCTTCCTTGCACGCTCAGAAGTTGGTATCGCGGCAAGTAAATTCATTATGCACTCGCGGTGAAGTCAGGTGTACATAACGCTGTCTCGGCCGGCAAAAAAAGTCCTTCAGTCTCCGATCTCAATCCAGCAGACTTGAGAAATATGTTAGACATACCCATCGATTGCTCTTCTATACGTAGAATGCCTTAGAGTTCACCATGGAGAGGCTTGTTAGCATGTTCTCTTAGTAGAAGCGAATGTTTTGCTTACTGTACACGACTTTTAAGCACCGAAGGTGATGCTAGTGATCCCCAGTGACGCTAGGTCATGTGCAGTGTCGCTGGAATCAAATGGGAGACCAAGCTCCTCTGCGGCCCTATCTGCGGCACGATATAAAAACGCCGCAGCATTGACGACTTTATGTTGATGAACGATTTGTATAAGAGAATCTGTGCTATTCAGAACTGAGCAGGCTGTAGCCAGAACCGGTCTTCGATGAAGACACTCCAAGCTCAGAAAAACCTCTACTCCCTTTATCTCGAGGGAGGTATATTCGAGGTACGGAAGATGTAGGATGATGACTTCGATGGATTGTTATCATCTCGCGAATGCATTTACGCACTGAGTGTGGGACTCGACCTACAAAACGGTAATACCCACTAAACTCACCTCCTCTTCCCGCCAACCCATGTCTTCGGAACCGCTTATCGCATTACTTCAAGGACATGGGGGTACGATCACTAAGTTGTGCTTCGACTTCCCTCTTGTTCAGCCAGCTTGGCATTTTAACTCTCCTCGCTCAACCAAGATGCACGCATCGTCCTCAATGGTGTGGTGATACCACTACCCGGGATCGTCGGCTTTCGGCATCTTGGTTGGGTGCGATTCTTTAACTTGGTCGTCCTTGAGGTTTTCTCTCGGAACGACCAACACCTTATTGTTCCGGACAGGTGGTCCGTCCGGGATTTCTCTCCCTTTGCGGCGCAGAGGTAGCACTGCGGATTGCTTTCGCATTCCGCAGCCCTATGGCCCTCTTTGCCACATCTCCAATATGCCTTCGGGCGGTCTGGGCCATCGCAACCGGCTGCCATATGGCCAAAGCCTAGGCACCGGTCTTCAGATTGCCTTCAGATTGCCTCTGGAGGGTCTTTTCGTGAGGCTGACTTTCACCTCTCCAACACTATGTTTACCAAAGTGGCTTCTCACGGCCGCTTCGACCTCTTCTCCATCAGTGGTTAAATCAAGGTCCAAGACCTTGACTTCGGTTCGGGGAACGAGCTCGCGCACGTTACCCCCGACACCCACTGCCTCCTTAATGGCAGCAGACAGCTTTGATCTGCCATCCGCTGCAGATCCCATTTCCACGAGGACCTCTCCTTTCCTGGTTTCTCTGACACTCTTGATTTCATGACCAAGAGCGTCAGGTTTAACCTTCTTTTTGAGATCCCTTAGTACCTCAGCATAGCTCGAACCCTGGGCCGGCTTTATTAAAACCGCCTCGGGTCGAGCTCTTTTCTGTGGCTTCTTTTTCTTGCTGGGTGCAGGGGAGCTGTCGCCGCTACCTCATCATTTCCCTTCAATGTTGAGGACGCTACTGCTACAGTGCGTGTCCTCGGTTTCTTCCTCCTAGGTTTAGAGGAGCCTGCCTCAACGGGACTCAGTGTGGGCTCCCGCTAGCGCATCCCAAGTTTGGGAGCGAAAGTTTTCTCGGCATCTTCACTCTGGGTCCCCGTTTGGCTAGTCTCACTCACAGATTTTCCGGTCTTGCACTCGTATTCCTTCTTCATCTTTTTTTTTGCGACCTCCTCTTCAACATGCTTTATCGCTTCTTGGTAGGAAGATTCGGCAGAGCCTAAGCTCATTGCCAGCTTTTGTATCAGAAGATGTACCTCCTTTAGTCCATCCCTGATAGGCATGAACATATTTCTCTTCATGGAGCAGAAGTCCTGCATCCTGTCCAACACATCGTCCAAATCAAAATAGATTTTCCTAGCCTCCTCCATCCTTTCCTCCGCATTCCTTCGGTCCTGTCTGGACGACTTTTCACTGTCGTCCAGCACTTCTACCACATCTAGACTCCTTCCAAATCCTCTCCTATACTCCTGTTCAGTTTTCCTTCATACTTCGCCATTTTATTCCCACGAGTAGCTAGGGAAATAAAGGTCCACCCCTGCAGAGCCCCGCATGCGGGGGTAAGGTCTGCATACGCCAGGAGGCGACCTGGTATCCTAGAGACACCGTTTGGAACACCACACCCCTGGTGCCACTCAGTCTTCGGCACGGTGGATTAACGCCTTGACTTGGAGGTTTTTCCTTCGAGACCATCCCTGGACCCTTCCCCGCGACTGTTTATTGAGTAGTGTAACCGTATTCAGCAGAAATCCTCGGTACAGGGCCGCAGCAGGAAACGGTCGTGGTTTTCGCTCGGTGTGTCCTTCACCCAGTCTGTTTGGTCCGCAGGACCTATTTTATTGTAGCCCTACCCTCTGTTTCCAGCGAGGATTCCCTTATCCGCCACCATGGGACGCGCCACGTATGGGTTACAGTCTCCCACTGTGGCGTCCGCCACAAGAGTATCAGCTCTTTTATGCATCCTACTATTCTTGGATGCACCTCCAGGCACTCAAGAAGCTTGATAAGTAGCTCATGGTTTGTGTTATCGAATACCTTACGGTAGTGTATCCAAGCCATGGACAGATTTCGTCGATAGCTGATCGAGTCCTGGGTAATACACCTGTCTGTTAGCAGGTTCTCCCTGCAACCTGCCAGCATTGGGGAGTTAACCCAATGCAACGTGACTCACTGCAAGAGCATTATTATTATTATGCTATTATATTACATTACATTACATTACATTACATTGCATTGCATTGCATTGCATCGCATCGCATCGCATCGCATCGCATCGCATCGCATCGCATCGC
>CAKNXH010060527.1:104134-146623 GCA_932178445.1 Andricus quercusramuli | reverse complement strand
CACATCACATCACATCACATCACATCACATCACATCACATCACATCAGGGGAAAGTTGCCTAAGACGAGCTCCGTCCTAAGACGGGACACCCGGAATATTTTTGTACGAAAGCATTATAGTCATCACTTACGCATGCGAATACGTGTTCAGCAAAATTCTGGTTATTTTGAAGATGTTTTCTCCTACACTGGAAGTAAATTAATAAACACAGAAAGGAAAAATGATTTTCGTACGTTAGAGAACGAACTTTTACCTGTTTTAGAGGTTGTGATTTAATAACTTCTAATGATTTGAAGGAGTAAGTTATGTTTTTGTTTGATAATTTTGTAAACTTTGCAACTGATACTTACGTTTTATTAATTCTTATGCTGTTTAATTAAAATATTTAAAAAATTGTGATCGTGCGAAATTCCTAAGACGAGCCCCGGTTAGGCTAGAGAAATGTAGGTAAAAGCGAAATCTGCTTTCCTTGTGAGTTTCCGACATTTCCGATGGTGCCGATGGTAATGACCTAACCTCTTTATTGCTTTTACATCATGAATGAGAAAATTTTCAAACTATGTTGCTTTTTCGATTTATATCAGTAAATTTTTGATCTGAGATGAATAATATTTGAAATTTTATAACTTTTCATAAATATTTAGTCCTTGAAATTTTTTTACATTTATTTTCTGTTAGACCTTATTTAACGCTTATTTTACGTTTCATAATGTATTTTACGTAACTAATATGTCATAAACGTAAAGATTATGTTTAAACAATACGCTGCAAATAAAATTTATCAATATCCAGTGTTTAATTACATAGCTTTTTTTATTTTAAAAAGGGGCCCGTTTTAGGATACCGGGTTGCCTAAGACGAGACAAATACATATTTTTTTCAACATCGAAGTTCATTGCCTTTTAAACATTTTTTCAACTTTTATGTGTGTGAACTTTGTAAAGAAAACATCAAACTATGATGACAATAGTCGCGTTTGCTTCCAAAGTTCCTTAAAATCGAAAATTTTCGGAAAATATGGAAGGGGGCTCGTCTTAGGCAACTTTCCCCTACATTACATTACATTACATTACATTATATTATGTTATGTTATATTATATTATATTATATTATACAGTAAGGTCAAATTCATAGTAGTCATATCCAATTATCCATCTGTGCGAAAGAGATGCTCTTATGCGCCATCTACTTCTACATTATATTATTACATTATACTACTATTATATTATTATTATACAGTAGAGCAGGGCAATAACTGCCAATAGCACTGCGGTAAACCCTATTGTGCTATATCCTTGAATTTAACAATCTCCCATATATCAGTCTTTACCATAAAGACATACACTGATTTGCAGGAGATGTCATGAAAGTCTTCTGGTTCGAGAAAATAATAATCTCCCAGGTAATCGTTTCTGAGGCAGGCCAGTGCATCGCATTCACAGAGTATGTGATGAGCAGATCAGAATGACCCACTTTTTACTGGCAACCTTAAGATGATCTTGAAGACAATCCCAGACTAGTCTGGAAGTAAACTCTTCAGATGTAAGAGCCTTAAGTGCTGCTGGGCTGCCAGAACAAATGTTAATGTGCTAGTCATCATAAGCCCGTTTACAAATTTCCTTCACATGAGCTTTAACAGCTATTTTTTCAACCTGGATAACTGTAGGGAATGTGCCCACTGCTCTTGTTATCTCAGCCTTGTTCTTTCTTCCATAGAATCCAGCCCCCATTCCCAAGGAGTCATAACAGTCGTCTGTGTAACAAACGAACAGCAATCTTCTTTACGGAAAGGTGCAATAGCGGGATGTCCAGAATGACGTCAAGAGCTGCTGCTGGTGTTGTTTGCATAGCACAAGTGATCTCCAAGCAGAAACCCCTCTTAAGGCTTTTCAGTTGTTAAATAGCACTGATTAGTTCAGTGCTTGGCAACCAAATTGTGGATACATATGCTACAATGGGTCTGATTATTATCATTGTATATAACCAGTAAGTTATCCTGGATTTTAAGTCCCAGATTTTCCCTATTGCGCATCTACAGGCCTAAAAGACCATCTTAGCTTTTTTTACCGTTGCGTCAATATGGAGTTTCCAGGTTAATTTAGAGTCAAATATTACTCTTGAGTACTTCGCTGATTTTGAAGATTCTACTCCACTGCCGTAGAACTTAAGATTTCTTAGGTCATTGCTCTACCATGCTGAGTCAAATAGTATGTACGCTGAGCAAATCACCATAGGTTGGCACCTGTCCCCTAAACGTTGTTCAACTTTTATTGCCGCCAAGTGTCTGGAAAAGAACCTCTGTGATCAAATAAATTTATAATCGCCTCTGACATAAAGTGCTGCCCTACTGTCGTCAAGAAAATTCGAGTCCTCTGACTTTGACGTTGAAAAAGTGAGTGAAGAAGACATTATAGCTCAATGAATGAATACAAGTCTATGAATACCTCAGCAAATTTTATTAAACAGTAAAAGAATGTTAATTAATTTTTGAAAACAGATTCATTAAAACATTTCTACTAATTCACATGAAAAAGTGTTTTAAAAACCAAGCGAACCTCTCTAAGAAATGATGAACATTGCTGTAGAGTTTAAGTGACGGTCAAATATTTTTGAATAAAAGGGATCCAAGAAAACAGTTAACAAATTATAGTGTGAAGTCCAGCAGATTTAATATGACGGTGAAAGACTTTTTATATATTTTATGAAAGATAATTTAGAAAATGAGTAATCTAAAAATTGTGATCTGGGCTTATAGAATTTGGTAGACAGCCACTGAAAACTAGAAATGCGCAGTGAACGTTTTTCATAGCACCGCATATGTCACGTTTCTCCCTTTGCGCACGTCTTTTACGTATATTTTATTTCCCAAGGAATAATTAATTATTCACTAATACTGAGTTAATAAAAAAATTATCATAAGAAATTATTCCTTTATTTTTTTGTCCTTTTTCCTTTCTTTAAATAAAACTCATATATTAAATGAGATAGTATGAGGTTGAAAGAGTTTGTTTCAAAGTTTGTCTGATTGCTACGGTTCCAACTAAAAATTTTTAAGTTTCAAGCGAGTCTAATTTTAATTGTTGTTTAATTGTCAAGATTTAGTGTCGACTTGTTTCATTTTCAAGGTATTTCCTAAGTATTTTCTTCTTTTAGAATTTCCACTTGTTAATATTGTTTAAACAATCATTTCCAGTGAATTATAAATTATCCGTTTTTGTATGTTTATAGGATTAAACAATCAGATAGGTTTGATTTAATTTAGTAACGTTCACGCTTTTTTTCAAATACATTTGAAAATTCAAAATTTTGAATTTACTGCAAAAAAATTGTTGTAACAAATAGAAATTGTTCAGATAATTTGAGTGCGAAGAAGAAAATAACTAATAAAAAGCGACATAGTTCAAGATATTTGAAAAGTTCGAATTTTCTAAATCTTTGTAGTAGTAGCAGTAGTGCTTTATTTGTTTTAGAATCTTCTGATTCATACAAATAGGTTACAGTTCAATTCTAAAACTAACTGGTATTCTAATGAATAAAAATAAAAAACTAAATTGAAAGCAAATCCAAAGACATTTTACTATATAATTAATTATAATGCTCATTCGTGGAACTTACTAACAAACATAATCACTTTCTTGAGAGAATTTTTATCAGGGTTGTCTAGAATATTCAGCCAGGCATTCCTTATCTCACACAGATCCCTACTCTCGCTTATACATGAAAATCTTACAGTATTAAAAAATCGACATTCTACTAAAAGATGGTACACAGGTTCTGTATTAAGACTATTCTCGTAACAATAGATACAATAACCATCAACGCTCAAACTGCAGGTTTTATTCTTGATTATAAGTCTGGGAATGAACTTATTTATTAACCTTAATTGTGCTATAATTCTGATAAAACCGAGTGGTGTTCTAGACAGAGTTAAATATTTCTGAGGTCCTTCTCGCAAGGTTAATTGAGGATAAAGAATTAGAGCAGAGGACGTGTGGGCTCTCTGTAAATCTTCTAGATATAAAATTTTGTCATAAGCTCTTATCCATGTCGATTTATTCTTTTGAAGAGAGGCAAGAGAAAGGAAATCCCAGTCGTCCTCAATCCCAATCTTTTTAAATATACTTCTAACCTGGCGGGCACAATTGTATTTCTCTAGGGTTGACAAATCATCTTTCAGTCTATCCAGTTCTCTTAATCTTAAATAACATTTCTTAGGATATCGATCGTCGGACATGATTAGAATTTTTTCTATCCAATTGAGAATCGACCCAAAAACTCGAACTGCAAGGTGGGAAGCACCTGTTTCTAATCTAATAGCATATCCAGCAGTATTTTGTGGAACATGCAGGATTCTCTTATAAAAAGCGGTTTGAACTTTTTCTATAAAACATAAATACCTGAGACTCCAAATATGTGCACCATACATTAAAACGCTGGATACAAGACTATCGAAAAGTCGAACAATAGGATTCCATGAGTTAAGTATTAAATTAAATTAAATTTAAATTAAGTATTTGAAAAATATTTGTCAATCGTGAATTTTCCTGTTTTAGACGATTTTTACATGTCCGAAGGTCCATAACATTTTTTTTTAATCTAAACAAAAGTATGACATGTTTTTCAGATTGAAACTCACAACATTGATTTTCAGCAGAAGATGCGTGCCATCATTTTTTGATCCATAAGAAAATGTTGGATTTGCAAATTCCGAACCCGTACCTAAGACATGAACTCATTAAAAAAAAAAGGTTTGCATTTCTTTCAGATGTCAAACCACTACCTTTTTTATTTTCAGGAACTTTCTATCGTTTCGGTTTCCTATGTTTCGCTGGCGTACAGTCAAACTTAAAAAATTTAACTAGCTTTGCTACGCGCCTTTTTATAAAAATGTCATAATTCTTTTTTTTATATTTATCAAAAAGCAAACATTTTTGAAAATTCAAGTTCGGATCAATAGCCCTGAAAATAGAAAGAGGCTCGAAAAAATCCTTCAAATTGTAAAATTAACATGTTTTATTCGCAAAATTACTTTAGGTTTTTTTTTCCAGCGCGTCTCTGAAGAATATCCATAACCCGTCATAACACTTGTAACTTCATCAGAACAGAACTTGAATCATTTTTTTTTTAATTCTTCTAAAAGTTGCAAGAGTTGTGAATTTTAATCGACGTGGAGCGCGAGGTTTACATGATTTTCCAAGGAAATATCGAGCGCGAAGCGCGAGTTTCTTGATGAGAATGTGTTCCTTAGGGTCGAGAGAACCTTAAGTAAATTAGTTCTTTTCATGTAAAACTGGTGTAATTAAACCAAAAGCAAGTCATGACGATGAAGTTTACTAAGAGAGTATTAGCTCGCGAAGCGTGCAATAGCAACCATACGAAGTGCGAAAACCTAGAGGAACCAAGTTTAAAGCGTCAGGCAAATGAGTCCGAGCGCGTAGCGCGAGGTGAACACATTATCGAGCGTGAAGCGCGAGAGCCAACAGGTGCGCGCCCTAGGCGCGTTGTAACTTGCGAGCCGCGCGCTAACCGCGCGATGCGAATGTGCCCGCGATGCGGGCAGATTTTTTTGGTTATAGATAAGAGAAGCGCAGAAATAACATAAGTTGGCATCCAAGTTTTGGAAGAGTGTGAAAATTCAAAAACCGTTCATGCTGGTGCACTAATGGGACATTAACTCTCAAAGGACAAACCTCCAAACAAACCTCCAGATATTTTTGGCTGAAAAAAAATCATGAGTGATGTTGAAACAATACAAAAAAAAGGAAAGAAGCGCACATTCTCATTGCGCGCTACGCACGCGGCTCGCTTCGCTCGCAAGTTTGAGCGCGCCTAGGGCGCGCGACTGTTGGTTCTCGCGCTTCGCGCTCGGTACTGTGTTTACCTCGCGCTACACGCTCGGTCTTTATATTCCTCACACATTTGGGTACAAACCTTTTGAAATTAATGTCAAAGCGTGAACAACTGTAATTTCATGGTTGTGAATTCTCTTTCGTTGAAGCTCCTTCGGCTTTAACGAACACATTCTTATCACGTACCTCGTGCTTCGCACTCGATTTTTTCCAACATGTGAACTTTTCTACATTATAATCAACACTATTATATCTAATGTACATTATATTTATTTCTGTACCTCGATCTGGTACTATGAAGAGGGTTCTCAAAGCACCTACGGCCTTGACGATTACATTGTCATTGTGATACTCGCTCTTCACGCTCAGCAGCTAGGCTTTACAGACGATTGCTTTTGAAAAATGAAACCATGTGAAAACTAGTGAAAATTCTGATTAAAATTTTTTAATCTACCAGAAAATTCATTTTTCTACTTTTTGAAGGGATGGGGTCAACTTTGCACGTAGCAACTTTGCACGTGCCCAACTGTGCACGTCGATGGCCAGACGGACAACTGTGCACATCGTTGGTCAGAGGGACAACTGTGCACGTGCTATCTGTGCACGTGCACAGTCGTCCAAGTGACAACTGTGCACGTCTAAATTTCGACGTGCACAGTTGTCCAAGTACCATCTGTGCACGTGCACAGTTGTCCAAATTACAACTGTGCACGTCGAAATTTAGACGTGCACAGATGAACTCCTGTGCACTTTAACGTGCACAGATGTCACTTTCATAACTAAGCACGTGCACAGTTGTCACTTGCCCAACTGTGCACGTGTATAGATGTCACTTGCTCAACTGTGCACGTGCACAGATGTCACTTGCCCAACTGTGCACGTTTATGTCCTTACGTAAGGGTTTATACGAGGGTGATCCTTTGTATCTACATTTTTAGAAATTTCTATAGCGAATTCGGACATGCGCAAAAGTTTGAAAATCCCGCGAGCCTCACTTTCGACGAATTCATAGAATTCAAGGAATTCGTAGATTTCCGTGAATTCGTAGTGAATTCGATGAATGCATTAAAATCGTTGAATTCTCTGAATTCCTTTAACTCTCTGAATTACTCTAATTCTCCGAATTCCTTGACTTTTTTGAATTCCTTGAATTCTCTGAATTCCTTGAATTCTCTGAATTCCTTGAATTCTCTGAATTCCTTGAATTCTTTGAATTCTCTGAATTCCTTGAATTCTCTGAATTCTTGAATTCTCTGAATTCTTGAATTCTCTTAATTCCTTGAATTCTCTGAATTCCTTGAATTCTTTGAATTCCTTGAATTCTCCGAATCCCTTGAATTCTCTGAATTCAAGAAATTCTCTGAATTCCTTGAACTCTCTGAATTACTTAAGTACAACCCTTACGTAAGGACATGCACGTGCACAGTTGGGCAAGTGACATCTGTGCACGTGCACAGTTGGGAAAGGGACATCTGTGCACGTGCACAGTTGGGAAAGGGGCATCTGTGCACGTGCACAGTTGGACAAGGGACATCTGTGCACGTGCACAGTTGGACAAGGGACATCTGTGCACGTGCACAGTTGGACAAGTGACATCTGTGCACGGTAAAGTGCACAGAAGTCCATCTGTGCACGCCTAAATTCCGACGTGCACAGTTGTCCAAGTACCATCTGTGCACGTGCACAGTTGATCAAGTGACAACTGTGCACGTCTAAATTTCGACGTGCACAGTTGTCCAAGTACCATCTGTGCATGTGCACAGTTGTTCAAATGACAACTGTGCACGTCGAAATTTCGACGTGCACAGATGGGCTCTTGTTGTCTTGGACGTGCATAGATGGACGTGCACAGTTGTCCGTCCGGCCATCGACGTGCACAGTTGGGCACGTGCAAAGTTGTCCGTCAGCCCTTTTTGGAAGTTTTCAAAATTTTTAAAAGTATATAACTTTTCTAATTTCTATCGAAATCAAAATTTTCATCAAGATAATTTTCAAGTCTTTCACCCATCTGTAAGAAACTTTCACAAAAATTTTTGAAACTGCAAAAATTTTTTTTTTTAAATTTCGAAAATGCTTTAAAATTTTTAATTTTGGTTGGAAATATCTGGTTAACGAACTTAACCTTCATTTCACGACCCTTGAAAAGTTTACCGAAGGCTGACTCGATTGGACAAATCCTTCAAAAGTTAGCGTGGCTACAACATTCAGGTAACCATGCAGACATACAGACATACATACAGACATACAGACAGACATACAATCATACAGACAGACATACAGACATGCAGACAGACAGACACCGACAAAATTTTATGATTTTCGGACTCTGGGAGTGCCGGAACATAAAGATCCGTTAAAAACCAGAGATCGAAAATTTAGACGATTACAATACACTCTCATGAATGAGAATGTAAAAATACCTGAAAAAAAGTAGACAATCAGAAAAATAATCTCTTGTGTCACATGATTTCGAATAGCGAGCCACAATCCAAATGTAACAAAAAATATTTTATTTTAGATACATTAATATGAAGGCTACGTCTTCTTTTGATGCAAATCAGTTGCAGGTTATATGGTGCGAGTATAGGTATCAGTGAAAGGTAGTTCACGGTACATTTCAAGAAATTTTTTGCTCTTTCAGAAAATGTGCGATCCCATATGCTGGTTTTGAGTCAAATTTGCGCCACTTTTGGGAATTTTTGGGTCGAAAGGCCTAAATGTTCATGTTTTTGCACATCAACGTCTCGGTGAGTATTTTTCTGAGGGTTGTCACTATTTTTTTTCACATTAGAGACTTGAAACGCATCAGCATGATAGTTCCGTAGAAGCAACTACTATCGGCGAGAAAATTCGAGTCCTCTGGCTTTGACGTTCAAAAAGTAAATGAAGAAAAAATGGTAGCTCAATGAATGAAGGATCATTTTAAAGGTCAAAATGTTGTTCGTTAATGTTAAAAGGTAAGGAAATTTGACAACCTTTAAAGGCAGTGAACTTTGGAACATAGTTTTTTATTGAGAAAATAATAGGAAAAATCTGAAAAAATTCATTATGGTACTTTAAACATTTCTGAACAAATTGCCATTGAAAAATTTGCAGAATGTAACAAATTGTTCGTTTTTTGTTCATAAATATACAACTGTACTATCTTCAGTTCTAATGTGCTTATTTTTCTCTTCGTTCAAATTGCGATATTTTTGAAGACAGTTTTTTATACTTGAAAGGAAATTTTTCAACGGCAATTTGTTTAGAAATGTTTAAAGTACCACCATGAATTTCTTCAGGTTTTTCCTGTTATTTTCTCAATGAAAAACTATGTTCCAAAGTTCACTGTCTTTAAAAGTTGTCAAAGTTCCTTACTTTGTAACAGATTTTAGGGTCTATAAGCTATACATTTTTTTCTGTCATATTCTTTTCAGGCTCATTAAAGTACAACATTTTGACCTTTAAAATGATCCTCCATTCACTAAGCTTTCATTTTTTCTTCACTTACTTTTTTAATGTCAAAGCCACAGGACTCGAATTTTCTCGCCGATAGTATAGTTGCTTCTATGGAACTATCATGCAGATGTGTTTTGAGTCTCTAATGAGAAAAAAAATAGTGACAACCCTGAGAAAATACTCATCGAGACGTTGCTGTGCAAAAACGTGAACACTTAGGCCTTTCCACCCAAAAATTCCCAAAAGTGGGCCAAGTTTGTCAGAGAACCAGCATACGGGATCACAAATTTTCTGAAAAAGCAAAAAATTTCTTGAAATGTACCGTGAACTACCTTCCACTGATACCTATACTGGCACCATATAACCTGTCACTGATTTGCATTGAAAGAAGACGTAGCCTTCATATTAATGTATCTAAAATAAAATCTGCTTCAGTACATTTGGTTTGTGGCTCGCTATTCCAAATCATGTGATATAAGAGATAAGTTTTTATTCTGTATTCCATGTGAAGAACAATGTTAATATTATTAACCCATAAAGAACACTTAGGGCCACACGGTGACCCCACGGGTTTTCCGATTATTTCTCCCATTGTCTACGTTTTTTGTCAAGTATTTTTGTCGAATAGTTAAATTATCAATTAGACTTTGGAAATTTCTTTTTCCTTTTTTGTTTTGTATTGCTTCAACATCACTCATGATTTTTTTTCAGCCAAAAATATCTGGAGGCGTATTTGGTGGTTTGTCCTCTGAAAGTTAATGTCCCATTAGTGTAACTCGTTATACAAAATCGTTCAGAATTGACCAGTCAAGCGATTTTTGTCCAAAAAAGGTAACTTTTTCTAACTGCGCGCCTTGGATATTCGCCGGAAAAGTGGAGTATCAGTACAAATAGATTCTGCGTTTCAAAAGATACCCGTAGATAAATTTTACATTTCTTCTGGATTGAAATTAGTTCTGAACTACTTTTGTTCACGAAGTTTTGAGATTTCTAGAGATAAATTTCTAGAATGTTACAAGGTGAGATTTCTTGAAGTACGAGTAATTTTGAACAGAACTATATGTCTGAAAGGCTGTCTCGTGCCTGCTAATAAATTAGAGCGCGCGACCTTTCTCTAATTACATTTTAAATGTCACATACGCAGCGCTGAAGACTGTAAACGAGGAATAAAATACAATAACATGTCACAACATTCATGAAAATATAATATGTCGTCAAGCAAAGGTTATCATTGTATTCAGGGCCGCCTTTACATAAGGGCTGTATAATGTGGTGAAATACAGTCCTTGACCACATCAGGTTACATAGATTACTGATTCTGAAAGCACAGTGATGATTAGCCTCTAAATTATATAATGTTCGGCTGGATTTCTACTCATCCTTCATAAGAACAAGTTACTAGCAGTTATATGCATAGTCTATCAAATAATACCAAATAAAATTAAAGTCAAAAGAGTTTTTAGTTAAATCCATCGTTACTATTGAAAAAATAATAACATTCAACAAGTGGACACTCATAACCTTAATATCGTTTCGTCTGGATTCCTTATTTATTCAACATCGCCAGGTTTACTTGCCACTGCACTAGCCTAGCTTGTCAAATACGTTGCGGAATATTGTTTGTGCTTCATCCTGCAATAAGTATCAATAATCATATTTGTGAATATTCTCTCGTATTGGCATATTTCAATAGGGTGTCCAATAATTGGGAGGGGGCAGCCCTTGTGCCGATTACCCTATAATAAAAATTTGAAGATCTTGAAGTTAAACTTATTATTTGACATTATTTATTATTATTTTAATTTTAAATTCAGCCTTGATACCGTTAAATCTGAATTTGTTAGTTTTTCAGGGTTCACGGAAAAAAGTGGATCGTTGGAAGAGATTTCTAAGCCGTAGTATACCGAGACCGCATTCTATGTCGAGAAGCCTGACATCGTTCTCCAAGACTTCGAGAAACGAACTATATTTGTGATCGAATTCTCGGCTTCGTCCGAATACAACATCACTGCCAAGGAAAAAGAAAGGAGGAGAGGTATCAAGACCTTAAAAGAGAGCTGCAACGACTGTACCCAAATATTCGGTACAAGTGATTGTCGTTCTGTGACATTTTCACTATTTTCTTACAAAATTTCGGATTTAATTGACCCAATTATTTAAATTGTAATGAAGGATTTTTGTATTGGCATTAGGGTCTTATGAGTATACTTAATTAACAATCGTGCATTTCATAAAAGCTATAAGATTGGCAAACGTTTCGACCACGGATAGGGGTCCTCCTCAGTGTCAGATAATTATTAAAAGTAAGCCCCCCCCCCCCTCCCAAACAATAAGATTAAAATAAAAGAACTCACGCATCATGCATTGCAAAGCTAGAAAGAATAAGTCAAAATATTCTAGCTTTATAAATGCACTCTTCTAAAACAGAGTAATTTTGTAGGCTAAGAATAGATAGATATCACTCCCTTCCTTTAAACTGATAAGAGCAGTAGACTGTACTCTTTTATCATGGGACCGACCCGGCAGGGCCTCGGCCCCAAAAGCATCATTCCTTGTTTGACTGCTACGGCGTCAACTTGTGTTTCATTAAAATAAGCTAACAGACCAGATCTACGAATCTGCGTCAAAACAAATTAAATAAGAGTGACTTTTCATTCTGACCGTCACAGCATAAACGTATTGTTTCTACGTCGTACAGCTTCTCTCTCTCTCTCTCCCTCCCTCCTCCTCTCTATCAGCTCCCTCTCTGCGTGTTCTTCCCGTTTCGTTGCAGAAGGTAAGGTAATTGCGGGTGAAGTAAAACACTCCGTAATCCCACAAATACAATATTCACACACTTCACAAGCACGTTGAACAGAAACACGCACTTGTATAGTTTGAAACAGACATGCCCAACTCGGGCAAATTTCCTCCGGGAACACATGTTCCGAGTCCCCTACTCTTTCTCCTAGAGAGCGGGAGTGGTGGTAAACGCTTGCGAGAATCTCTCCTCTGTGAAGTACGCGTCTACCAAGCGCATGCCTCTAGGAGAAAGAGTAGGGGACACGGAACATGTGTTCCCGGAGGAAATTTCCCCGAGTTGGGCATGTCTGGTTTGAATGAATGTTAATAATTCCAAAACGAAGGCAATTAATCGTAAATTAAAGAACAAGTTTCTGAATATTATAAGAAGTTAGTTTTTCGACGTAAAATTAGAGACATCCACTCTGTTTAAAATCACAAAGAAAACTCAGAGGTACTACAGTTTAACGACTTCACAAAATGGAAAGAAAGATACTTTAATTTTTAAACATGGGTCCCGGACTCTGGGCCACTCCACCCTCGACTCCATCGCAGGGCGACCATCCCAGGTGCGAATTGTCGGTCGGGCCACGGTTGGCCCAACCGTGGCCCGACCAACGCTTCTTCTGCGAATTGAGCGTCGGTCCACGGTCGGGCCAACTATTAGGATGATGTCGGCCCAACCTTGGACAACAATGTAGGGCCAATTTTGATTTCTGAAGATTCGTACTAAACAGAACAGGTGGAAATACACAAAATAAGTATTCAAAAAATGAATAATAAATTGATGGCGAGTATTTTGACTATCAATGGTAATGTTCCTGCTTAGAATGAACACATATATTACATTTTTAAACATTATATTACAAATAAAATTTCTAACGCTACGGGGTTTCGAACCTACATCTATACCTGAATCTATCGCCTGGCAGTCGGTAGTCTTACCCATTACTCTATACCTGAAGAATTGAAAGTCAATGAAAAAACCATCCTCATAAGGCACAGCTCAAAGCAGTTGAAAAGAAACAATTTTTTAACTTCTTTTTCTCATTAATTTTCCTAATATTATGCGACATCATGTAGATGTGAAATGAATTAACTGCTAACGGAAATATAAATGAAATAATTTTTAAATAAATAATTTAAACCGATTACAACACATTTTTTTCAACATTTTTGTTTTAATTTTTTTTCAACAAATTTTTTGTTTCAAACACTTTTCTTCAAACAATTTTTGTTCTAAAATTTTTTTTAAACAATTTTTTTCAAACATTTTTTATACAATTTTTTTCAAACGTTTTTTTTGGCGCCCACTTTTACTAATTTTTCTTTGTGTAATATTTTGTTTTTTCGCGTTTTAGGCCATTTTACAACTTTTGATAATGACATAAAATGTCATTTTTAATGAGCATTTGCAAGCTAAGCTGAGGTGTTATACTCTTTATATGCCATAAATTGAACTATTTTGAACAAATATCCGTTCACCTTGGTTGAAAGTTCTCTTTGTTTTAAAATATTACAAGCGGCTGTTTATTTGAATCAAATGCTCTGAGAGAATTTGAAAATATCTCCCGGGAATTTTTTGGGACGTTTTGAATCTCAGGAGGAAATTTTATATATATAATTCTATAATAACTCCTTGTCGAATTTGAAAGAATTGAGAAATTTCACGGTATTTCAGTGACTTTTGGTATATTTGAAATCTTTCCTAATTTCAGTGAACCTTCATGTTTTTTGTGATATTTTAAACGATTTTAACGAATTTTCCAATTGATACAGTGTTTAAAGGAAATTCGAAGAATTTCATAGAGTCTAGACTCTTCTTTTTCTATTCCTCAAACGAATCCATGTGGCCACTTCACACAATAGACAAAAAAGGGCAATTTCCTCGGTCCTTTTTGCGCGATTACTTTTCAATTAGCTTTTTTCGAAAACACGCTATTTAATCACTCTATTGTTCTAAATTACCTCTCAAAAGTGAAGAAGATCTCTGAAGACAAGGCGGAAACCCACTTAAATAGCAAGCCTTTGTCCTCAAAAATCAGCCGGTCTGCAGTACTCTCAGAATTCAGTCGTTTATTTGAAAATGGGGAAAGAACTAAACACAAAATATGAAGTTTTAAAAATTTTCATTATTTTTCTATAGACTCTTTTTATGTGTGCAGATTTATTCGATAAAAGATTTTATAACCGCGTAACTAAAGTGAAACTTTTAATTAATAAAAAAAAAAAAGAGTTATTGGCTCGTGTTTTAGAGGTCGGCCGGCAATCGGCAAATGGGAGCATATCAACTCCTTTCTAATAAAACGCTGCTTAAGGCTGGTTACCTTCTCAGCATAAATCACCCACCTATTGATACTCTCGGCTTCCTTTCTCATGTCCTTATCCCCCCGCCCCCAGTAACAGAAGTTTTGGTGGGACTGACGTTACAGCTTGACTCCACCATAAGACAAATCACTGCTTAATTCGGACATGATTTCGACTCGCAAAACAAATGTCGCGCATACAGGTGATAGTTGGGAGTACAATCTAAACATGAATAATACAAACAATAAAGTAGCCTAGGAATGGACTCAAACTCGGATTGACCAAAGGCATGCACACGGTAAACGTAAAGGTCATGTTTCGGGCGATGAATGGAGACTGGGTGTCTGGAATGCTAGAGGAGTGAATGATCTTAAGATAAGAGAACTACGAGAAACTATGCACGTAAGGAAACTAGATATTCTTTGTGTACCTGAGACAAAGAAAAAGGGTTGCGAATTTAGAAACATAGAAAATGGGGTGTTGGAAGGCGGTTGTGAAATATGGTCTGGAGTAGATAGCGAATCGCATCGTAGTCAAGGGGTCGGTTTAATTATGAATGAAAAAGCAAGTCATCATCTCATAGAGCATAATTTTGTATCACCCAGATTGCTATGGGCTAGAATGAAGGTAGGAATCAGAAGATTCTTTATCATAGCGTGCTACGCACCAGTTGATAGCGATTCGAGGGAAGTTAAGGACGCCTTCTGGGACACTCTAAATGATACAATAAGTATTTGCGATCAAGGTGAAAGAATAATTCTGCTAGGAGATATGAACGGATGGGTCGGTGTCCAACGTCAGGATACAGATACAGAAAGGGTGCTAGGTAATTTTGGAGATCCAACAAGAAAAAATTATAACGGGGAAAAGCTAGTTAGCTTATGCTTAGAAAAGGGCCTATTTATTACAAATACTTGGTTTAGACATAAAATGATCCACATGTACACCTGGCGCAAAGGAAATAGCCACAGCATAATTGACTTTGTTATTGCGGATGGGAGATTAAGAGAACTAGTTAAAGATACAAGAGTCATGAGGGGTTCCGAATACAATTCTGATCATCACCTTTTAGTCTGCAAAATAAATTTAGGGCAGGGATGGAGAACAAAGAAAACAAGGAAAACGAAACAAACACGAATAAAAATTGAAAATTCACAGAGACAAGAAGTGCAAACAAAGTTTGAAAAGAGGTTAACTGAACGCATAGATAGGGCAACGTGGGAAGCGCTTATAAGCAATAAAGATATAGAGGGCGCGTGGACTTTGTTACGGGATATCATTGTCAAAACTGCGACCGAAGTATGTGGTACGGCGGTTGTAGGAAGAAAGTATGGCGATGCGTGGTGGAACGATGAAATTGCGGCAGCCCAAAAAGAAAAGAAAGAAGCGCATAATAAAACGCTGAACATGACAGGTCTTAGCGATGAGGAGAGAACTAGACTAAAAAATGATTACAGACACAAAAATAGGAAAGTTAAACGACTAGTCAAAGAGAGTAAACAGAAAATTAGAACAGAAGAAGAGAACATAATAAAAAACTGCTTTAAAGGAATTATGAAACTATTATATAAACCAGACATGCCCAACTCGGGGAAATTCCCTTAGGGAACACATGTTCCCAGTCCCCTACTCTTTCTCCTAGAGAGCGGGAGTGGTGCCAAACGCTTGCGAGAATCTCTCCTCTGTGACGTACGCGTCTACCATGCGCATGCGTCTACCTCCTCTCCCGCTCTCTAGGAGAAAGAGTAGGGGACTCGGAACATGTGTTCCCTAAGGGAATTTCCCCGAGTTGGGCATGTCTGATATAAACAGTTGAAGGAAAGTAAAAGTACAGAGTTTGCTAGCATGAGAAACTGTAAAGGCGAAATGCTATATGATATAGACGGGATAGTAGACGCTTTAAAAGACTCTTTCAAAGAACTATTAGGAGGTGAAGATATAGGGCAACAAAACTGCGACATAGAACATAATGCACTAGAAAACCCAATTGAAAAAGTCTGCGTCACTGAGGTCAGAGATATAATTAAGAACTTGAAAAACGGTAAGGCTGCGGGTATAGACAATGTTAGCGCTGAAATGCTTAAATACGGTGGCGAGTACATACCTCACAGGTTGTGCGAATTAATAAATTTATGTTTCGAGACAGGAGAAGTCCCAGACGATTGGAGAAAGGCGATTATTGTACCAATATATAAAAGAAAGGGAGATAAAAGTAACTGCAGTAATTACAGAGGTATCAGCCTACTAAGTACCGTAAGTAAAATATACTCAAAAATACTTATTCGTAGGGTAATATAAATTACAGAAGAGAAGATATGGGAAGTCCGAAGTGGATTTATGCCAGGAAGATCATGTACAGATCAGATATTTAGCCTAAGACAGATCACAGAAAAAAGCTTGAGATTAGGAAAGAAAGTTTTCTGTGCATTTATTGACCTAGAGAAAGCATTCGACACGGTAAATAGAAGTAAACTTTGGGAAGTCCTTGAAGAGTATGGAGTGAATGGAGGGCTCCTACAAGCAATAAAAACAATATATACAGGTAGCAAAGCGAGTGTAAGGGTAAATGGGAAACTGAGTGACTGGTTCGATATTATGCAAGGTGTGAAGCAAGGATGCGTTATGTCCTCGTGGCTTTTCATCATATTCATGGATAAGTGTCTAAGAACTGCCCTCTTCGACGAAAAAGGTGTAGATCTCGAAACCGTGAAGGTACGTGGGTTGGCTTTCGCAGATCACAAGATTGTTATGGCAGAATCAGTCGAAGACTTGCAAAGAATGTTGAATAAACTTAATACAAGCATGAAGAACATGGACCTCAAAATCAACGTGAATAAAACGAAAGTCATGGTGTTTGAGGGAAAAAGTGAGAAAACAATATGCAACATTGTCCTAAATGATGAGAGATTAGAACAAGTTTTCAAGTACGTATATCTAGGTAGTCTATTCACTAACGACGGAAAAATAGATGGGGAATTAGATAGGCGCATAAATAAGGGTAAGCAGGTTATCGGTAGAGCAGGGTCCATCCTCACAAATAAAAACATATCAAAAAAAGCTAAAATGGCCATACATAACTCTATTTTCGTGCCGACTGTACTATACGGTAGCGAGACATGGACCTGTCAAGAAAAGGACAGGAGTAAAATCAACGCGATCGGCATGAAACCTCTGCGCATAATATGCGGGAAAACATTGATGGACAAAGTACGAAACGAGACAATCCTCAAAGAATGTGGTACAGGGGAGACACTAGTTGACATATGGGAAAGAAATCAGCTAAGGTGGTTCGGACATCTTGAAAGAATGGAAGATGAACAACTGACCAAGCAAGTGTATAAAGGTAAAGTAAATGGCAGAATGCCCAGAGGTAGACCACCGAAAGAATGGTTAGAATCTGTGAATGAGACACTAATACGAAGAGACATAAGAAGCCATAGAAATACAAGAGCCTGCATGAAAAAATGCATGGACGTGAATGAAGCTAGAGTAGTATGCCAGGATAGAAATGTGTGGCGACTGATACCTGAAACAAAGACCTTGGATACTAATGCTTAGGACACGCTAAACACAAATGAATATTTTCAAGAACATGTAAGTTTGCCAATAACTGACACATCTCTAAATGGTAAGTCCACTACCTGGGTGCACCAGAACGTGCACCAGGTCGTTCAAGACGTCATCTACGAAAACTTCTTCAAAATTTAAATTGCGGAAACAGCCAGAATAACTACCAATGGTGAGTCGACGATCAGGATGCTCCGGATCGTGCACCAGGTCGTTCAAGACGTCATCTACGAGAACTTTTCCAAAATTTGAATTGTGGCAGCAGCTAAAATAACTACCAATGGTGAGTCGACGATCAAGATGCTCCGGATCATGCACCAGGTCGTTCAAGACGTCATGTACGAGAACTTTTCCAACATTTTAATTGTGGCAGCAGCCAAAATAACTACCAATGGTGAGTCGATGATCAAGATGCTCCGGATCATGCACCAGGTCGTTCAAGACATCATCTACGAGAACTTTTTCAAAATTTAAATTGCGGCAGCAGGCAAAATAACTACCAATGGTGAGTCGACGATCAAGATGCTCCGGTGTTACAAAATCCACTAAGACCGCAAGTGATACCAAAATCACCTGATAATGAAACAATCTCTTTAGAAAGTACAGTTTCATAATTTTTACTTCATTGAAATAAGAGAATATATATTGCTTCAGTATTATCTCATTATATTATCTGTTCAAGATGAAAAAACCCAAGTGTCGGGCATACCAGTTCAAAATTTTACCAGAAGATGTGATTCAATACGTGCTAAACTAGTTGGTGCGCGATCCTGCGCACGCTCATCGTCGATTCACCATTGGTAGTTATTTTGGCTATCGAACCAATTTAAATTTTGTAAAAGTTCTCGTAGATGACGTCTTGGACGACCTGGTGCACGATCCAGGGCATCCTGTTCGTCGACTCACCATTGATAGTTATTTTGGCTGCTGCCACAATTCAAATTTTGGAAAAGTTCTCGTAGAGGACGTCTTGAACGACCTGGTGCACGATCCGGAGCATCCTGATCGTCGACTCACTATTGGTAGTTATTTTGGCTGTTGCCGCAATTTAAGTTTTGAAAAAGTTCTCGTAGATGACGTCTTGAACGACCTGGTGCATGATCCGGAGCATCTTGATCGTCGACTCACCATTGGTAGTTATTTTAGCTGCTGCCACAATTCAAATTTTGGAAAAGTTCTCGTAGATGACGTCTTGAACGACGTGGTGCACGTTCTGGTGCACCCGGGTAGTGGACTTACCATTTAGAGATGTGTCGGTTATTGGCAAACTCACATGTTGTTGAAAATATTCATGTGTGTTTAGCGTGTCCTGAGCATGGAAGACGGTCACGAGCATGGCTTTAGCCATGCTACCATTCAGCCGTGACCCATGCTTTAGCCAGATATTTCCAAGTGTATTACCATGCATGACCCATGCTTTCGCCAGTTATTTCCAAGTTCATTGCCATGCGTGAGCCATGCAAACTTTTTTCACGCGGGTTAATGGTATAATAATAATAATAATTTGAAATGTGCATCAACGGAACTTAGAAATTTTATCATGTACTGCTATTCGTACCCAACTTTCGGTCGTTTTGAAATAATGAACCCTAGTATATCCAACGGCCGGTCCATATTTGGGCCGAGGTTCGACCGACCGTCGGGTGCATCATGACCGTAGTGTTATGGTTATTTTGAGCCAATTTGCGAAACCCCAAACAACCGTCGCCCCAACCGTGGGCCAGATTTCGACCGAAGGTCGGCAAAAATGAGGCTAATTGTACTAGATAATTACACCGATGATTGGGCCAACCATCACACAGCGCCTGGCCGACCATATTGTTATGGTTATTTTGAACCAATTTGACAAGGCCTAAACGACCGCCGACCCTATCTTGGGCCAGAGTTGGACCGACGATCGGCAAAAGTGAGGTTACTTGCAGTGGATAATATGACACCGATGGTCGGGCCGCAACTATCGCCCAGAGCCAGTCCGACTATAGTGTTATGGTTATTTTGAGCCAATTTGCCAAGGCCCAAACGACCGTCGTTTCAACCTTGGGCCAGAGTTGGACCGACGATCGGCAAAAGTGAGGTTACTTGCAGTGGATAATATGACACCGATGGTCGGGCCGCAACTATCACCCAGAGTCAGTCCGACTATAGTGTTATGGTTATTTTGAGACAATTTGCCAAAGCCCAAACGACTGTCGTTTCAACCTTGGGCCAGAGTTGGACCGATGGTCGTCAAATGTGAGGTTACCTGCACTGGATAATATTACATCGATGATTGGGCCAACCATCACCCAGAGTCGGGCCGACCATATTGTTATGGTTATTTTGAACCAATTTTCCAAGGCCTAAACTGCTATAGACCCTACCTTGGGCCACAGTTGGGCCGACGGTTGGGGGAATTTTGGAAGCCATTGTCGGCTTCTAACGTTGGCACAACTAAGGTGGCTTCGAACTGCTATAGTTGGGCCAACCTTGGTCAGCAAAATTCGGTTACCAAAGCCGGCCCGACCTTGGGCCGACCGTCAACTCTGGCTGCCACCCCAAATTCGCAATAGCGGCATAGCCAACGCGTGTTTTCTGATTTTTTTCCTCTTTACCACAGGCAAATATATTTTTGAAATGTTTGCTACCTCGGTTCTCAAATTTACCGCATTAATATTACCAGCAATGTGACACGTTTCCATCGCCAGACGTTTACGATAGTGGCATTCATTCGCAAGAATTTTCGCGTTTTGAAAATCGAAAAAATGATCGTTTTCAACACTATGTCTAGTAAGCATTGTCTGTTTGTCAGTGATCTCATTTATGTCCCTTCTGTGTTCCTTAACCCTGACTCCTAACGGACGTTCAGTTTGATCGATATAAATCGCATTGCAATTTTGTTCTTTGCACCAAATACCATAAATAATATTGCTATTATGCAATTTATTCAATTTATCTTTGGTAGGTCTCAAAACTGATGTAGGGTCTCTCTTGCTTTTAAATGCCGTAGTAATGTCGTATTGCCCGAGGATTCACTCGATTCGTTCCGATAGTCCATTCAAAGCATGAAATGCTAATAAATGCTCTAATTTCCGCGTTTTGACCTATTTAAATAATTCCAAGCTGTTCCTTTTTGGCGAAAATATTCAATCTGAGATTGATATTTTCTCTAACAAAATGTTGCGGGTAAAAATTGTCATTGAGAGTGTCTTCCACCAATCACAAGTTATTTTGATGAAACTGTTTATCGGAAAGGAGAATGGCTCTGTCGACCATATTGAACACTATGCTTTTTTTGTATATTTGTGGGTGGCTAGAATCGAAATTAAGGCATCTACCGGACCAGGTTGGTTTACGGAACCAATTGCAATTTATTTCTTTGCTATTGTTTATGTGAAAATTGACATCTAGCAAATTTATTGCCCTATTTTGTTCCTTCTCTAAGGTGAATTTAATTGTAAAATCGTTCAGATTGAAAACTTGTAGAACATTTTCTACATCGTTTTCTGGGAGAGCTACTAGTATTGCATCGACATAACGAACATACAGAGGTACCTGGAAACTTATTTTCGGTAAAATAAATGTTTCCAGGTCGTCCATAACTATATCGGCTAAAACTGGTGAAAGGGAAGAGCCCATTGGTAGCCCTCTTTTTTGGAAGTACTTTTCTTCCTTGAAATTGAAATCCGTGCTATATTGGTTTTTTTGGGGGGAGAAAAACCTCACTTTTATTAAATAGCTGACACTGAGGAGGACCCCTATCCATGGTCGAAACGTTTGCCAATCTTAGCTTTTATGCAATGCATGATTGTTAATTAAATATACTCATAAGACCCTAATGCCATTACAAACATTCTTCATCACAATACAAGTGATTGTCCTTGTGATGGGTGCTCTCGGAGGTGCGAAACTATCACTGGTTCGTAACCTTAAGGCCATACCCGCGTGCCAAAAATATGCTAAGGCACTTGCGAGATGGATGCCTTTGCATCGCTTCGTGTCCTCGAGACACACGAGCCAACCATCTTACGGTCGTGAGACGTGTTCAATGTTCATAGGTGTTTTAGATCGCAGTTGCTCCCAGTGGGACCTTGCGGTGGCTGCTTAACCATTTTTCAAATTATATATATGTCGTAGGCTTTTAGAGAATTCAGTCTTTCTGACGACTGCCGGCGTTCGGAAGAATTTGAAACGAAATCTATACCTGGCGTCCAAGTGCCTGGTTTATTTAGGCATTCAGAAGAATATTCAGCTATTCTTCTGAAAGCCTGATACGTTTTAGGCTTTTACAGGAAACCAGCCATAGAGTATTAAAACACATTAAATGGCTATTTAACATTTCTTTAAATTTATTTTCATGTTCATCGAATTAATTAAATAAGTTCACCTTGTTGCAATAAATATTTTTTTTTATTTTCTACATTATCTATGTTAAATTAAAGAACAATTGTTTATTCTTATTAAACTTCAATGTTATAATGAAAGGCCAAATTTACCATTCAACATGCATTATTTGAACACTGAACACACTTTTTTCGTGGAATTTAATCAATTTTACTATTTCAAATTGTAACTTGTGCAAGGAAAATCGTAAATACGGCTATTTTACGTTGTCATATTCACTAAATTTCACCAAAAATGCGATTAGAATTTAAATGATGCATTTTAAATGATGAATCCAGCCATTACCTTCTTTCCGTAACTGAATTGCAATATAAAAATAAAACGTTTATCTTCGAAACCTGTAAAAACATAAACTTAAATTAAAACACTTTTTTAATATATGACATCAAATCAGTATTCTTATTATTTTGTAATTAAATTTATCATTTAATTATGCAATCAATGTAAAGATTTTCTAATCAAGTGATTATTTAATTAATTACGCGTTTCTTCATTATTTGTCATTAATAATATTATATCATTATAATAAGGCAAATTGAAAAATAAATAAATGTTTCCCTTCGGATCTTGTGGAAACATGAACTTAAATTAAAAGACTTTTCAAATATATGACATAAAATCATTATTCCTATTATTTTGTAAATGTATATTTCATTAATTGGATGAACATGAAAATGAATTTAAGGAAATCTTAAATAGCCATTTAATGTGTTTTAATACTCTATGGCTGTTTTCCTGTGAAAGTCTAAAACGAGTCAGGCTTTCAGAAGAATAGCTGAATATTCTTCTGAATGCCTAAATAAACCAGGCACTTGGACGCCAGGTATAGATTTCGTCCCAAATTCTTCCGAACGCCGGCAGTCGGCTGAAAGCCTAGGCAGTCGGCTGAAAGGCTGAATCCTCTAAAAGCCTACGACATATATACACTCTAGAAAAAAACTATATATATATACTCTAGGAATACAACTTTTTGTTTGTAACACATGAACAGAATGTTCGGTTTTGGAGGTGTTTATAGCATACAAAAAGTATCCAATTCTGAAGAAATGTGAAAGAGGTACATTTTGTTTATAGTGGTGTTTGCGCACTTCGAAAAAGATCACTTTTATTAACTCATGTACCTGCGCTTCTCAATCCGAAATTACTTTCAAGCAGTTCCCGACTCCCGTATTGCAACATAACCCTCACGGAAAAATATCTTGATTCAGGCCCAAAAGTGGGCTTATTTCAAGGTGTAATATAAACTAGTCCTGAGAAATAAGGACAGACTTTCTTTTGCACTGTGATACATATGGAGACAAGTTTCACTGAAAACAAGCTTTCTGTCGAACTATAAGAAAACTAACAAGCCTTCCAAACTAACAACCCAGTGGGCACAAACGTTAAATAACGTCATTAGAGCGGCTACAAAACGTCCTAAGTGAGTCCAAATAACGTTCCTTAAACATACAATGTTCCAGAGACATTTTAGTGACATATTTGGAACATGAAACGTTTTGACAACATTATTTGGTCTGACTTAGGACAGTTTTTGAAACGTTCAAATAACGTATTTTGACTTGTACGTACAAGAAACGTTTTTAGGACGTTCTAATTACGTTCTTAAATTCCCTGCCCACTGAGTTAATATACATAAGAGGAATTTTATAAAAAAATAAATTCCTCATTATTAGATTCAAGAAGATTCAAGAGAAATCTGCATCTGAATTTTTTATATAAAAATGATTAAATATTTATATTTATTCCAAAAAAACAAACTGCTTAAAAATGAGGAAAGTCGAAAAAGTTGAAAATTAACAGAGGAAAGATACGCAAAGCACATTGCGGATTGCTGAATATGTTAGAGGCGTTTAATTTATCATCAGGATACAAATCGAAATATTTATCTTCAATACAATCCGAGGTGTAGCCGAGGCGAAGCAGAGCCGGGGCAAAGAGAAGACAAGGCGAAACCGAAGGCTCTGGCGAGTATGCAATCACACGAAGCAACAGTGCCACACAGGGATAAAGTGTGCTACACCTGTTCTTCAGCAAATCAGATCACAGTATGTCACTGCTTCAAAAGCTTAGGACTCTAAGTAGACCTTTTAAAGGCCAAGGCCTTATAAACGAAAAGAATCGCTTGCCCTCACGTATGTTTTTATCTTGTAAAATAGCTCGAAACTGCTCGGCTAGATTCGTCCATGCGCTAGCGAAGATCATTCGGGAAAGTTCATAGTAGCTGCCGAACACACAGTGTCCCTTTTGGATTCTGAAGCCATACTCAAACTCTTCGACACCCAGGTGCGAATTTGGGTTGGCAGCCAGAGTTGATGGTCGGCCCAAGGTCGGGCCGGCCTTGGCAACCGAATTTTGCTGACCAAGGTTGGCCCAACTATAGCAGTTCGAAGCCACCTTAGTTGGGCCAACGTTAGAAGCCGGCAATGGCTTCCAAAATTCACCCGACCGTCGGCCCAACTGTGGCCCAAGCTAGGGTCGACGGTAGTTTAGGCCTTGGCAAATTGGTTCAAAATAACCATAACAATATGGTCGGCCCGACTCTGGGTGATGGTTGGCCCGATCATCGGTGTAATATTATCCAGTGCAAGTAACCACACTTTTGCCGACCGTCGGTCCAACTCAGGCCCAACGTAGTGTCGGCGGTCGTTTAGGCATTGGAAAATTAGTTCAAAATAATCATAACAATATGGTCGGCCCGACTCTGGGTGATGGTTGGCCCGATCAGCGGTGTAATATTATCCAGTGCAAGTAACCTCACTTTTGCCGACCGTCGGTCCAACTCTGGACCAAGGTTGGGTCAACGGTCGTTTGGGCTTTGGCAAATTGGCTCAAAATAACCATAACACTTCGGTCAGCCTGACTTTGGTCGATAGTTGGCCCGTCCATCGGTGTAATATTATCTACTGCAAGTAACCTCACTTTTGCCGACCGTCGGTCCAACTCTGGCCCAAGGTTGGGTCAACGGTCGTTTGGGCTTTGGAAAATTAGCTCAAAATAACCATAACACTACGGTCGGCCCGACTCTGCGCAAGAGATGGCCCGACCATCGGCATAACATTGGGTCGTACAAGTTATCATGATGCACCCGACGGTCGGTCAAACTTCGGCCCGAATATGGACCGGCCGTCGGATATACTATGGTTCATTATTTCAAAACGACCGAAATTTGGGTACGAATAGCTCGATTTTTGTGTTTTAACATATTCGTACCGAAATTTCGGTACACGTAGACACTTCCTTTTTTTAAAGAACAAAATGGTTTTTGTAAAAAATGGTTTGAAACAAATTTTAGAACAAAAATTGTTTGAAGAAAACTGTCTGAAACAAAAAATTTGTTCAAAAAAAATTAAAACAAAAATGTTGAAAAAAATGTGTTGTAATCGGTTTAAATTATTTATTTAAAAATTATTTCATTTATATTTCCGTTAACAGTTCATTCATTTCACATCTACATGATGTCGCATAATATTAAAAAAATTAATGAGAAAAAGGAGTTAAAAAATTGTTTCTTTTCAACTGCTTTGAGCTGTGCCTTATGAGGATGGTTTTTTCATTGACTTTCAATCCTTTAGGTATAGAGTAATGGGTAAGACTCCCGACTGCCAGGCGATAGATTCAGGTATAGATGTAGTCTCGAAACCCCGTAGCGTTAGAAATTTTATTTGTAATATCACGTTTAAAAATGTAATATATGTATTCATTCTAAGCAGGACCATTATCATTGGTAGTCAAAATACTCGCCATCAATTATTATTTATTTTTTGAATCCTTATTTTGTGTATTTCCACCTATTTAGTACGAACCTTCAAAAATCAAAGTTGGCCCCACATTGCTGTCTAAGGTTGGGCCGACATCATCCTAATAGTTGGCCCAACCGTGGACCGACGATCAATTCGCATTAGAAGTGTTGGTTAACCAACGCTTTCTCCCAATGTTGGGCCAACTTTAAAAACCAATGATATGCCAACCTTGTATTCCGCGGTTGGCTCAACCATGGCAACTATTGTTGGCCCAACTGTGTAAAATAGGGACGGCATGCGTTATCATTACGCTGGTTGGCCCGACCATTGGCCTAGAAAGTTGGGCCGACCTTACGAAGGTCAGGCCAACCATGGCCCGACCGACAATTCGCATCTGGGCAGAGGTATTCTCCGTAAGTGACTTTGTATGCATAATGTCTTATATTTGCGACTGTTCGATACTAGTAAACCCCCTCATATACATTTTCTAATTGAAAATTGTTCGAAAAATATATTTTTTTTTAGCAAAATATGGAAGAGCTCAGTATTCTACCCAAAAAGTGTATCTAGATTAATCAGAATTTGATGCGCATGTATAGAGTGGAGCGGAGTACTCCACACATGCGCATTCGCTGTCGCCAATATACAATTATGACCGCGTCAACCTAACGTCGAATGTGAGACTTGATGAACTTGTAAATAATACCTTTGTTCTATAAAAAATATCGTGTACACCAAGGAGGCAAACTTTTTTTTGGCTTCGACTTGCACTCTTCTACGCCTCGTTATTGCAAACTCACGCTCGGATAAAACGACTGTTTCCCTCTTAGGTACACAATATACACTCAACTCCTGATGTAAGAACCTCCAGTTGACGATATTCCGAGAATCGATGCCTCGGCGGTTTCGTGATGCAGGCGCGCGGGAGAGGCTACTTATTCAAGCGTAACAAAACGCTCGAAGTCCGCACTCTCCGCGCGTTAGTTTGATCTGGTCACGTCATCTGTACAAATTCAACAGCATTGATTCACTTGGCCTGGCCTGTTATCGTTTGGAATCCCCCGTCTTAGGATCAAGGCCGATGTAAGCTATGCCCGAAACCGTTCTTACATCGGGAGTTGAGTGTACTATTTTTCGCGTTAACTTTTATACGCATTCAGGGAAATTCACATGGATTTTATCCATGCTTCCATAGTTTGTTTCAACGTATCAGAAAGCAAGATTCAAGTGAATAAACATGTCTTATTTGTCTCATTTTTCCCAAATCATTACCCATTCTATTTATTTAACCAACTGATCCTTCTACATTTTTTCTTTAGGACCGAAAAGGAAACTCGTGGAGGAGTGGCAACTTAAAATTTTAAGATAGTGTTTTGGGCAGTTTTCCCTTCTTTTTTCAACTTATTCCTGAAGCTAGCCTTAAATCAACTTTGCCGATCAAGATAACGGCAAGACTCCTTAGTACAGTCTGAAAATCCAACAAGGATCGATTACCTATTAAATGGTAAGTAATCGTCAAAGGACACGACGGGACTTCTTTGGGATTCGACCGGAAGTAGGTGGTGCCTCGGTAGCGAATGAAAGGGGGATGAAAGGCGGCCAATTTCGAGAGCGGTCTTTAAGGTGGGTTAAGAGTAGTTGGAAATTAGCCAGAACTAGAAAATAATAAGAGCCTTCTCTCCCATTTTCCCGTCTCGTAAATCAAACAAGTCACGGTCCAACGTCAGTAGAAAAGATCGACAGAAGCTAGGCGGTTGGGAAACAGAGGGGAAAGGGGAAACGAGTTAGTTTGGATTTTTCTGGTAGAAAAAGGAGTTACGAGGGGCAATCTCTAAGCCCTCTAAGGGTTTCAAACTCAAAAGCTATTCTTGGGTGGTCTCTATTTCATACGTGAATCCGGCATCACACGTGAATGGATTTTAAAGACATTTTTGATCCACGTGGCATACGTGTGTATAAGGATTTTCTTTCAATGCAAAAATTAAGCAAAAGGTCTGATGGAATTGTCATTCTTGGGATATATAGCTGTGTTTAATATGATTCATGACATGTGAATTGTAAAATTGCTCAAAGATTTAATACTTTTAAATTCATGTATTTTTTCCTTTTCTTATAAATTTTTAAATTATATAATAGGGCTGGATACCTGAAATTCAATAACTCTGAACCACCAAAATGAAAAAATCGGACTCTTTATGCAAATTACATATTTCCCAATTATAGTGCGAGTCCAGTTGAATTTTTGCAAGAAGTGGCTTATCTACGAATATTCAGGTGTTGGCCAGTAGCGATTTTGATGTACACCTGAATTTGAGAATGCAAAGAATTCGAAAGAATTTGAAGAAATTGTTGATGTAAGTTGTTGGCTTTAGGGTCAGGTGAATTGAAACCAATTCAGTTGTTTCAAACGTTTCGGCACCCCCTTATCAGTGAGTTTTATTGAATCTTATAAGAATTTGTACCAGATATTTGGCATGATGACGCAATCATTTTCTCTAGAAGAGAAAAGCAAGATTTTCACGTCAATGTTTTCATTGAACATTGCCGTTAACATTTAATTTTTTAGGGTCAACAGAATCCCCCAGCGATTACTCAAAAGAATACAAAGAATTGAAAGGAATTCAAGGTGAATCTGAAAAACGTCAATGGAATTCAGAGTAATTTAAACAATTCAAAATAATTCAAGTCAGTTTAGAGGATTTTAGGCGAACTCAAACGATTTTAATACAGAAAATGCACAAAATCTTTGTAATTTCATATTTACAGGCTAAGCGTGCCCAGAAATTCAGAGAATTAAACAAATTTAAGGTTTCAAGAGAATTCTATGAATTTAAAAACTTTCGAAGAATTAAAAAATTAAAAAATGAAGAAATTTAAGCAATTCAAATCATTTGAAATAATTGTAGTGAATTCAAGTGAATTCAAAAGACGTCAGGTGAATTCAAGTGAATATAAGTGAATTCAAAAGATTTAAAGTGAATTCAGGAGAATTCAATATAATTTTGAAGAATCCAAGGGAGTATAAACATAAACACTAAGAAAAAATTGATCTTGAAAAGAATCATCGTCCTGTTGCTTGTTTTGTTTTGAACCTGAATACGCGATGTGAAACTACAAGCAGCGTTTGTATCAAAAAGTGTTGACACAGTCAGAATTATTTAACCGGCAGATTAGGGGCCGTAATCAAATTACGTAATTGTTATCGGCTCCCTTCAGACCACTTTAAAAAAATGATGTTTCCTGTAAAACGATTCCTTAAGAGTTTAGGGACAAGCGAAAGTCTTCCTATCCTTTTTACAAGACGATATTTCTCTTACTGTTAGTGAGAGAACTGAAGGGAAGAAATGTACACCTGAATTTATTAGTTGTGAAGCACTCAACGAATAATTTAAATATTTAAATATTTTACATTACTTAGTTATATTCAAAGAGCAGTTAATAAAGCATTTATAAAGTTCAGGTCTCACTGCCACGTTAAGACCGTTTGATAGAATTAAACTGTTTAGTTTAAGGTATGCCAACCCCTTTTATTTTTTTAACTGAAACTCTAAATATTATGACTCATAATGGGCAGAGGGGGGCAGTAGAGTCTAATCTCAAGGAAGTGATTATGTTTTCAATGAATATATTTTTTTAATATCATCATGACTCATCATCATAAAAACATTAAATCTTAATTGTGACTGAACTAAACTCGAACTTTAAGTTCAACTTATAATTTACACACAGAAAAAAGAACCCTATATTTTATTGAAAACCAAGTTAAATCTACTGATCTTCCAATTAAGTATATTGTCAACACGTCAGTTCAGGAAATTTTACAACTATAGGCAACTGAATATGACTATCATTGATGGTTACCAGTACCGATTCCCGAGTGCTGTTGACCTGCGGATCAGTAGATTTTACCGATCCAGTCGCTATTCTGCACTAGTCCTCGATGCTGCAATTACGAATTATCATGTCACTTTGACGGATAATATAAACAGAGCAAACTTATGTTAACGGTACAGACTATAGTTTCGACGGCTCTATAAATTGTAAAAAAATATTGCTAAACAATAATAAATAAATACACGGTTACTTCTGAGATATATCTTCGGATATACTTATAATTAATCGGTATTTGTAAGTTACAACGCTTATAATACAATTAAAATTTCGCAAGCAACGGGGATTCGAACGCATAAACCTAAGCACGAAAGTCTATTATCTTAACCACTAAACTATATAACACGAGTTGCGATCCGTGAAATAATTCTGAAATGTATTTGTAACTGAGGTGGCGATCGGGACCTCGGTCGCGACGTTTAAATACGCATCCATGCCATCGCGGCAGAAGACAAAAGTTCTCATACAAGTCAGCTGAAACATTAAAGATTAAACAGGCCTGGAACACAAATACGTCTTGCTCCAATAAACTTTCAACTGTACGCGATCTGTGAATGAATTGTGCCCTCCAAAATTGTGTTATTCATTATAAAACTCCTTCATTGCTAAGTGGGAATATGGAGTAATGTGACGACTGTTACAGAAATGTCAAAAATTTGTTTTTTAGGTGATGCAATTCATCCATTTCTGATGGCGTCATGAATTCATCCGGTGGTCCGCGCGAATAGGTTGCGTTTTTACGACTTTGAGGGCGAGCGAAACAAGCTATTCGGATCGGTAGCGTACCGACCTTTCTGTAATGTTCACTGCACCACTAATGTAATCTCGGTTCAGTGGATTTTACATATCTTACCGTATTTAATACTAGAGAATAGAGGTTTATTTTACTAAAGGATTGCCGTTAAATTCACCCTAACTTCGCCGTGACATTTACGAAATGCTGAGTGCGTTTAACATTTTCACCCATTCATTAAGAGCAGTTTCCACTGTTACGCTTACAAGAAACACTTCACATTTCTGGATTAGTAAATATTACGTTTCTTTTTTCTGCGTTTAGGGGACATTTTTTTACATTTTAAATGTGCTTTATATTTCTCTACAGAATGATAGAAGCCATTTCATATAGGGGTCATTCGACGCAATGATGTATACGTTTTAAGAAAAAAAACACAAAAATTTTGAAGATGAGTGACAACCATTCAAATTCTTTGAAAAATCTCAGCATACCCAAGTTTTCAGCGGGAAGTGTATAAGACATAAGTATCCAATCTTCCGTATTCATATTCAAATTATTTTTTCCCAAATTTCAACACATATGAACAAAAGGTAAATGATGCATATTGGGAGAGCTTACCACACAAACTGCTTATAATACCCCATTAAATTTTTGGTCTATTTAATTTTAACGGGATCCCTTTTCATTTACCCTTTACCCTCATTTTTTAGCCTTTCGCAAACTAGCATTTAATAACACAATACAAGGCCAAAAAAGTTGTTTGCTGCACAATTGTGTCCTTGGAATAGGCGCCGGTGGGTTGATGCATGCTCTCTTCTACCTGCGTGTTGATCGACCGGGAAAAATGTGGAGTGCGTGTTATTTGTAGAACGAGGTGTATATTTTAGAAGCTAACCCTCTCGAACACTACATAACTGTTCAACCCTGAAAACCCTATACCTGAACCTAAATACCTGAACCAGTGGTAACTGGTGTTCCCGTGCAGCAGGTGTCCCACTGGGATGCTACGTACACATTATGTATCCAGAGGGTAACAGGGCATGTCAGAAGGGTTACAACCCTTCACAGGTGACCTGACCTGAACGCTATTTCTTTTCTTCTCTATCGAGTTTGAATAATTGGAAAGACATGAATGCATTGGAAAAAAAATCGATTCCACAGAGGGACACCCTACTGTTCAACTCATCCTGTAGAAGGGTAGTAGACAAGTTCTGTAATTTCACGCCCACTTAATGAGCATCTTAATCGGGGGTGGACTTTGCGTGATCAAATGTGATTATAATTCAAAATGATGCATCCAGACGATTTTTTCAGGATATTAATTTTGAATGTATCCCTTTAAAATTATTATTACAGTCACGTAGGACCGTGGGTCATCTATAATTCACGATGCACTTTCAACGTGTCTGTGTATAACCGCATAACGTGAAAGGATGCAGTGGATTGACAAATAAACTGTCTGGATACATTGTTGGAAATATCTTAAAAATGAAACTTATCTTTAACTATTTTTGTGGTGGAAATCTTACTTACCGGAAAAATTGAATAGAAATTCATTTACTTTGATTGAAAATTCAGGAATGCCTAGTTGCCAACTTAACAAGATACATAATCTCGACGGACTTTTAAATTCGTGAGAAAGCGCCATCCTCCAATTGTATAAAGCTTCACCCACATATATATTTTTGGAAATTCAGCCAGTTATTTCTTATAGTGTAATACCCCAAGTGCGAATTCCAATACGGCCCAACATTGGCCCAGTATTGGCAAAAATGTTGCCGAAATTCGGCTGCCAGTATTGGGCCATAGCTGGATGTGTAACTACGGTATGCACTTGGCGGCCAATTCTGGCCCAGACTCTGGCCGCCATTACCGGAGTTAATTAAAAAAATAATACAAAATCATTGAATTGTTTTAGAACGCATCTATATACGACTGCATAACGTCCGAATATTTATTATAATTTCAAAAACTGAAATTTCATTCAAACATTTTGTTTAACTTTAGCACTCACTACTGCTATAAGCTAAAGATATGACAAAAAAGGTATTTAAAAAATAAATAATAATTGATTGCGAGTAATTTGACTTTGAATATTAATGGGTCCTGGTGTAGAGTGAATACATATTACATATTTAAATATTATATTATAAATACAATTTCGAACGCTACAGGGTATCGAACCTACATCTATACCTAAATCTATCGCCTAGCAGTCGGGAGTCTTAACCATTACGCTAAACTTCTGAGTTGAAACTTGATGAAAAAGCCATCCTCATAAGCTACAGCTCAAAACAGTTGAAACACCAATTTTTAAACTCTCTTTTTCTAATTAAATATTTATTATTATACGACATTATGTATAGATGTAAAATAAACGAACTGTTAACAGGAATATCAATAAAATAATTTTTAAATAAATAATTTATATCGATTACAATTTTTCTTCGTGTAATATTTCGTTTTCTGGCGTTTTAGACTACTTTACAACTTTCTACAATGACAGGAAATGTAATTTTTTATGAACATTGAAAATTTGTAATGACGGAACTTAGAAATTTCATCGTGAACTTTGACAATTTTTTAATAACAAATTTTTTCAAACTTCCGTGTAAGTTTTGGGTTTTAGGTGTTTTAGACCATTTTACAACGTTTAAGATTGACATAAAATCTAATTTTTTCTGAACATTTACAATTTTACATAAAGATGGAACTTGGAATTTTTTTCTTAAAAAAAATCAGGAAAAAAGTTGCATTCGAGACAGTTGTATTTATAGTTCTTAGACATTAGAAAACACATAAATCTGAATAAATGCTTTGGCCTATACTTGGCACCTCTTTCCGGCCTTTGCAGGGCCAGACCTTGCCTTTTCCTATTGAAACATGTTTAGCCAAAGTAAAGACGAAGTTGGGAACAGCAGTGCGCCGAGTCTGGGCCGAACTCTGGCTTTTCCTCTTCAAACATGGTTTGCCGTAGTAAGTCACACTGGGCGCAGTGATGCGCCTTTGCTGGGCCAGAAACCGGCCTTTCCTATTAAAACATGTTTTGCTAGAGTAAAGACGAAGTTTGGAACAGTAATGCGCCGCGTCTGGGCCGATCTCTGGCTTTTCCTGATAAAACATGCTTTGCCGTGATAAAAGTAACACTTATTCCAGTAATGTGCCATCACTGGGCCAAGCATCGGCGGTAGATCGACAAATTTGAATAGCCAATATAGGCAACCAGTACGGGCACAACATTGGGCCGATTAAAATGCCGATATTGGCCCAATAACATTAGCCGATCTTTGGCTGCCGAAATTGGACCAAGCCTGGGCCGTGTTTTCAGTTCCGGCAATTCGCACTTGGGACACTATTAGAAATAACTGACTTTAAATTATAATATATTAATGTTAAGATTTTAGCTCAATGTTAAAATGGCTCATATAAATAAATAAATATTTAATGGTACTCTAAAAAAAGCATCATATAAATTAATCAGAATAAATATTTTAATTGTCAGCGTATTCTCACTCCTCTCCTTAAAGTAAATGCACTAACGCAACGGGTCAATGAATCAACATCTAGTCTAGTAGCTACTCAATTTGCGGTGGATATCCACAGAAATATTTTGAATATATGTTAGGCTTTCTCATAGAAAAGACGTTGTTGAAAATGTATGCGAAGTAAATTATTGTAAATAAAAAAATTATCGTTAAAATATATTATTATATTATTATTATATTCTAGGATCTCGCATTATATTCTGACTTTTGTTTTTTTTTTCAAAACGCCGAACCAGGAATTTTTCTCTCATTTTGAGAATGTAATTCTCTACACGGAAAAAATTACTTGAGGAAAGATTCCGAAAAATTTGCTTCTAGCTGGACATAGAGGCATTTGGAAAAAATTTCAAATGCAGTTGAGAAAAACGAATTCTATTGAAAAAAAAAAGATTAATGTTCTATACCAGAACTCGAACAATGGACTCTTAAGATTAAAATTCAACACTCTAACCACTGCACTACGAAATCTGATAATTAGTTTTTCTCTGGGTATTCTTTTAAAGGTTAATAGGAGACTTAAAAATGAGGTTTTCAGTGAACACGCAAAATACTTTTACACTCTACCGAAATAATGTTAAACTTTTCCCAAATGCCTTTATATCCCAAGCTTTCTTCACGTAGATTTTGCGGAATATTTCCTCCAATCAATTTTCTCAATGCATTTTATCCAGAGTGTTGATAAATGTTTTTAAGGTTGCTAGAGTTGTTTTTATATCGAAATTGCATGAACTTTTGAGCCATATAATTGATCTCTTCCAAAGTTTTTCATTTTTTGTCAAATCTGAACTACTGGACTAGTTTTATAGTAAGTTTTTTCCATATGTCGCTTCCCAAAACTCTTCACTGCCGCGGGGCCATCAATGTTGCGTATGAGTAAGAATTACTTATTCATCTCGCAACCTCGCTCTGAAAGAGTAAACTCGTTTAAGTTATCCTTAATTGATAAAATTTATTTTGTTATCCGCTAACCTCGGAAATTCTCGAGAATGTTAGCAGAATTTCACATGTTCTTTGCAAACTTTGTCAGTTAAGCCTCCAATTTATGTTACCATTTATCACAAAAAATTAAGGTAACTTATTTCGTATTTTGATTACATTTCAAAATTGATTATGTGCATACTTAGAATATTTTTATTGCAACCTATAGAATTTTAACTATTTTTTACTGCAACAAGAGGTCATTACGACTTAACCAATGGTGTGCCTAACAGCGCTAGGCCACATTTTTTCCTTAATTGAGCTATTTCAATGTTTTTTTGAATTATTTTTCCATCAAACCATATCCCTTTCGGGGTAAGCTCTAATTCATTCGGTTCTAGTCATGTTATGCCACTAAGGATTGAGTAGTTATTTTTAGGAAAGGGAGAAGAATGTGCAGGGGAGTAGATAGAATATGAACATTTTCATGATTGACAATGTTGCTAATAGTTCCTGTTACTTTGATTTTTTGGTTTTACAATATTGTCGTTTCAAATTCAAATATTCAAAATGTCAGGTCAATTTAGAAATTAATGTTTCAAAATTTCATATTCAAAGCCTTGATAGACAGTCTCCAATACAATAATTTTAGATGTAAATATAAAATTATTTAAAATTGAAAAACTTAGAAATGTCTGATTTTCATTTGAAGATTCAAACAAATAAATAATTTCAAATTAAGAAGCATGCGATTGATAAAGTTCAAGAATGAATAATAATTCTAAAAGGAGTCTTAAAAATAAAACGATATGAAATTAAAAAATTAAAAATTGTGTTTAAAAGCAAAATAGATAGAAATCAAACTAACTGAAATTGATACTTTAGTAACTGAATAATTTTGATAATTTTAAATAAATGCAATTTTAGAGTTCTGAATTTTCATGCTGAACAATAAATTTTTAATTTACTTTAAATAATTAAAATTTTAAAGGGCTTAAGTGTAAAAAAGTTTTAATGTTACAACTTTTGGTGACTAACATTTTTTCAGTTTTAAATGAAGTTTGCGTTCGTTTAAATTTCAGCGCACAGAGTAGAAATTTTTTGATTTGCAATGATTCCCGTTAAAAATTAATATTTATTTTTTTTTTAGAATAATTCAGTTCATTTTTCGATTTTAGAAACACTTGTCTAATCAGCTTTAATATTAATTAATAATTTTCTTATATAATAACAATTTGAAATTTCAAAAGCTTTGATTTTGAAAGATCCAATTTAATTTTCAATTCCAAATTGTCCAATAATTATCGCTTAGAATTTGAAATTATTCAAATTTGAAAGTTTTCAATTTTCAATTATTTACTTTTGAAGGCTTTCAATCAAAAATTACACAGCTTCAATTCCTTTGAATTTTAAATGATCCAATTTCCACACTTCGAATCTTAAAATATTCAATTTTTAACGTTTTGAAATTGTCCTATTTTCGAAATTTTTATTTGAAATCATTCATTTTCGTGATTCATGAATTAAAAATAAAATTGTTTCATTTTTAGCGCTTCAAATTAGAAATTATACAATTCAACTCTTTTTTTCTAATTGAATTGTGCAAAATCGATCTCCATATATATTTTTTTTCATTTCAAACGCTGATGCTCTAACCCACTAAGCTACGGAGAGACGAGATTATTTTCTTCACAACCCCTACAAGTTGAATTCCAATGTCATTCCTTATACATGTAAGATTTAATTTCTAAACATGATAGTTTAAATTTTAATGTTTGATGTTATGGTTCTTGACCAGGTAATTACGTTAATAATTGCGATGTTGATTTTTATGTCTACTGGTCTGAAATAATTATTTTTTTATATTGATTTTTTTATTTGTAAAAAAATGATTTCTTGCTCCACTGGGATTCGAACTCCAGCTCTTCAAACATTTTTCTAACATTTTTAATCCTAGCATTTTTTTTCACAATTCAAAAAATTGATATTAAAAAAATACTGATTTTAGACAAGTAGACAAAAAAATTTACATCACAATTATTAACTTAATTACCCGGTAAAGAACCTTAACATCTAACGTTAAAATTTAAACTATCATGTTCAGAAATTGAATCTTACATGTATAAGGAATGACACTCGAATTCAACGTGTAGGGACTGTGAAAAATATAATCTCGTCTCTCCGTAGCTTAGTGGGTTAGAGCATCAGACCGGCAATCGGAAAGACCTGGATTTTGAGTCCCAGCGGAGCAAGAGAGCATTTTTTTCACAATTCAAAAAATCAGTATTCGATAATTATTGATTTTAGACCAGTAGACAAAAAAATTAACATCACAATTATTATTGTTCTAAAAATGTTTCAAAAATGTTTCAAAAGTGGGTTAGTAATGGATTTTTACAATTTTCATATTTTTAATTCATTATATAAATAAATAAATTATTTTTAATATTGGGAAGTAAAAATCTAGAGTCGTAATGCTAGTACAGGTTATAATAAAACGTGTCTCTGTATTTTCCTTTATCAGACACAACAATTTCCTCATCATACTTACTATATTCAAAGTTAATAGATTTCTTGCGAATAGGTTTTCTGATGCTTATCAACTTCCGCAATTGATCATATATGTGAAAAACTGTGGATTTCGCAAAGAGTCTACCTATATTTTTTCTAAACCTGTAAAAATCACGAATATTAACAGGGAGAAAGTCGGGAGACGAAAATTTAAAGAATAGTGGGCACCTTGTAGGCTATATGCTCTGATATATACACAATGTGTGTGTGTAAAATATATAACCACGTTTTAATCAAATCATAAAAGTCGTATCAACTTTCTTGACTATACCTCTTTGCAACCCTGGAGAAGGGGGGTGGGGCGCTGGGGCACCTACACTTTTAGGACTACACCACTGGACTAGAAGAGTGGAAAGCAGGACGTGCCATTTTTCCTACTGCTGGCTGTGAGGTGCAATAAAAAAGGGGTACCTAAACAGGACATCACGCGCCTCGCAAAGCGATCGAACTTCGGCAACATATGAAGTCATAAGTGGCGAAGCCTTGATCAATAATCACAAGTGCGTGTTTCCCGGGGTGCAGCAGGTATACGATAAAATAAGCGGATACACGGAGAGGGTTGGACGCTCGTGGCGCGAGGCAAGTGGGGTGGGACCCGCTTTAATCTATTACACGACATATTAATTCGTCGGCCCTAAGATCCTTGGCAGTCCCAGGTAGCCGATGTTTTGGAAAGCAAAAAAATGATTGAAGAGAGGGAACAATAAGAGCGATGAGAGCGCGTGTGGATCGCACGCCGTGCACGCGTTCAGGTAGATCCAAAAGGGGTCTGGCCACCGGGTGGTAAAAAAAAAGAGAAGCTGAAAGATAGACATCAGGCCGATGCAATGGAGCAATTCAAATGAGAGGGTGGGGAAGTAGCGTCGTAAAATACCTGCCTAAAAACAGCTACTTCACGAGCAAGATCCAGGTACAAGTCTTGCAAAAAAGCAATCGAATCCAGCCAATATTTGAGGCTACTGGTCATGAATATTAATTAAAAAATACTGCCAAAGATTGCAGGTCTTTATTCACAACAAAACATGAAACATATATCCGCAATATGAGTTGGGATTAACATAGATTTTCACATTCCATATACCACAGACTGCAGTCAATTTTCGAAAATTTAGTAAACTATGCAAATTTGAATATTGTTAATATATTATTAATAAGCGGTTTTTCTTTCGAAATAATCTGCCAGTGTTATAATAATATAGATTATATAGACAAAAATATATATATATATATATATATATATATAATGTAGATTTATTTGAGTATTATCTAAAGTTTGGTGCAATTACAAAAGGGCTGACCATTTCGAAGTTGAGATATGTAAAATCAAAAATCGCATTGTATGCACGTAAGGCCTATCCCAAGGTATTGAGAATGTAACATATTTAAGCATGACGCCTAAACGGTTCTGACAATGTTTTTTGAACTGAGATACGATAGAAGGGCATAATACAGAAATTCCGTGAAAATTGCAAAATTTTTTCCATTTAATTTGTGAAGTAGAGCCCTGAAAGTATGAAAGAACAGAGAGGTCCGATAAATCAGACACTTTCACACGCATTCAGTTGATCGACGTGAAGTTGAAGCGTCTTTAATGGGCTATCCGTGTAATACCTTAAATATTCATTTATTTAGTCATTCATATTGATTCGAAGACCGAATTCGTTTCAAATCGGGCAGGTCATGTGCATGCTCAAGTCACAGATTTCTTTCGAAACAAAATATGTTGTTTTGCAAGGGATTTCAGACGACTTGTATATTTCACCAATTAGGCAAAAATTTTTTTTACTAAGTTATGGGTATTAGAATTTTCAGATTTGGTAACGCAGTTCACTCTCTAAAACTGAATCAGTGAAATTTCACTGATTGAAATCGTGAGAATGTTATCACTGAGAATCAGTAAAAAGGTACTGATTCGTTCAATGAATTTACTAGTACTGATTAGATCAGTTAAAATGCGACTGAATACATACATACATATCAACGTGCTCGACAATTGAGGTTATGTTATTTATTTTAGTTAGAATCTGTTAATTACTCACTTATAAATACATCTAATTTTCTTTTCGAAAATCGCCATTACAATGGCCCACTGAAATAACGTAAATCTGCACTTTGCACTTTAAACAAATAACACCAAACTCTCGGTTTCAGTCCTCCCGGTTTCCGGGGAGACTGAATATTTGGTACCGAGGGAACTGATTTTAGACTGAAGACAACCCCCAACACTGGACTGAAACCGAGAGTTTGGTGTATATATTTTAGCTTGCGCCAATAACAGTCAAACTGAACAAAGCGACCCGATAAACCGTCGATTTCGTCTGAGCGTTTCGGTGCCACCTTCGGTGGCCTTCGAGTCCTTATTACATCACACGTGAGCAAATCAGCTGATAAAAATGAATATTTTGCGAATAAAATATCGCACTCAAAGGAAATGTAAAATAGAATAATCATTTGTTCAACCATTCATACAGTCCATATTTCGCAAGAAAGATGAAAAAATGCTCTTTAGTGTCAAATTTCATTATTTTGTAAGACAACTTTCCAATTGAATTATTCAGTGAAAACAATCATTGCGTGAATCAGTCATCCTAGGGTCACTGACTTATTTATATTACAATTTTCAGTGATTTACCCAGCGACAAGGTAAAAACCACTGATTTTTCAATGAAGACCTACACTACTGATTGATTCAGTTAAAGTTTCACTGATTTAGTTTTAGAGAGCTCTCTAAAAATGATTCAGTGAGATTTCACTGATTATCAGTCAAATCACACTGAATGAAATCGTGAGAATGTAGTCACTGAGAATCAGTGAAAAGGTACTTATTCATTCAGTGAATTTACTATTACTGATTAGATCAGTGAAACTGATGGTCCTGGTCTGGAAAGCTAATAAGGACCCTACAAGGAACGTCACGCTTGCACTTGCAAACGCCCCATGTAGGGCAAACTCGTCCGGCCCTTGGATGGTTTTCTTAGATTTACCCTAGGTTAATTTTTCTTTCACCCAATTTCGAATTGAAATTAAATCTTTATTTTCGAAAAGTACTCTGTTAGTACAGACCTAGTACTGGCTGAACCAATAATGGAACAAGTTCATTACTGGGCCAGTACTGCAGATTAGTAGCACCCACTACTGCTATACTCTAACGATATGACAAAAAGGTATCCAAAAAATAAATATTAATTGATTGCGAGTATTTTGACTTTCAATATAAATGGTCCTGTGTAGAGTGAATATACATATATTACAATTTTAAATATTATATTACAAATAAAATTTCTAACGCTACGGGGTATCGAACCTACATCTATACCTAAATCTATCGCCTAGCAGTCGGGAGTCTTAAACATTGCGCTAAACTTACAAGTTGAAATTCTATGAAAAAGCCATCCTCATAAGCTACAGCTCAAAATGTTAAAACACCAAATTTTAAACTCTTGTTCTCTAATCAAATATTTGTTATTATACGACGATACGTGAATGTGAAATATATGAACTGTTAACAGGAATATCAATAAAATAATTTTTAAATAAATAATTTAAATCATTTACAATTTTTCTTCGTGTAATATTTCGTTTTTTGGCAAATTAGACTACTTTACAACTTTTTACAATGACAGGAAATGTAATTTTGTATGAACATTTAAAATTTTTAACGACGAAACTTCGCAATTTGATCGTGAACTTTGACAATTTTTTAATAACAAATTTTTTTAAACTTTCGTGTAAGGTTTGGTTGTTAGGTGTTTTAGACCATTTTACAATGTTTAAGATTGACATAAAATGTAATTCTTTCTGAACATTTACAATTTTACATAAAGACGGAACTTAGAATTTCTTTCTTAAAAAAAAAAAACAGGAAAAAAGTTGTTTTCGCGATAGTCTCTTAGATATTCACTAATTCAATAAATGTTTAGATTATACAATCTCTGAAGTACGCTCTAAGTCAAAATGACATTCGCCTTTCGCACACAAGGTACTATGATAAAATATAGGTTATGTTTCTGAATTCGGCGTCTCCAAGTATTCCTGGAGACTTCCCGACTTAGGGTTTTCAAAAGAAAACCCCTCCAATTCCACTAAATGGAAACTTAACACACCATCTGTATCTCAATATTATTTTATTAATTTTTAAACAAGAAAAGCGAGAAAATATTTATAAGTAATGACAGAATACATATATATGGTTGCCTGATTATCGCCACACTTGAATAAAATTGTTTTATTAAAAATAGAAAACCTGAAGAGGGCCTTGTCTAAACCCTACTTTAATTGGGGCTAAATAGGGCAATTTCTGCACGGGAATCTGTTAATTACTCACTTGATTAATTAATTACTCACCCGTTATTTTATTTTCGGAAATCACCATTATAACGGCCCACTGAAATAACGTAAAACTGCACTTTTTATAGTAGACGCTGTAAAAGACTCGTTCAAAGAATTATTAGGAGGTGAAGATATAGGGCAACAGAACTACGACATAGAACATAATGCATTAGAAAACCCAATTGAAGAAGTCTGTGTCACTGAGGTTAGAGATATAATTACGAACTTGAAAAACGGTAAGGCTGCTGGTGTAGACAGTATTAGAGCTGAAATGCTTAAATACGGTGGCGAGTACATACCTCACAGGTTATGCAAATTGATCAATTTATGTATTGAGATGGGAAAAGTCCCAGACGATTGGAGAAAAGCGATTATCGTACCAATATACAAAAGAAAAGGAGATAAAAGCAACTGCAGTAATTACAGAGGTATCTGC
>CAKNXH010060527.1:78037-103734 GCA_932178445.1 Andricus quercusramuli | reverse complement strand
CTCATCTTCATCGCTATAAATATATAAAGTAATATTAGTTTTAATTATTATCATTCAAATTGAAAAAAAAATTAAAATAAAATACCATTTTTAAGGCTAGAAATTTTAATTGTAAAATTTACCTTATAGATATTCATATTTTGTTTGAAATTTTGATTCATTCACTTAAAAACTTAAATTGACTTAAAATTCTTTTAAATTCTTGTTTTTAAAGATTTGAATTTTGTAAACTTAGTCATGAAGTCAGAGACTTCATAACTTTTTCGCTCGATTTTTGCGAAGAGTAAAATTGAGAAAGAGAGGAAGAGAAATCTTAACAAGGATAGAATTAGCAATGCCGATTCATCAATTTATATCATAATGTACTATAGTTTCTATTTAATTCTAATTACTATAATAAAATTGACATAGTTGTAAAATTAAACATTATTAATAACCTTATGCATTGTTTTGTAATTCAAAATATTAATATTACTAACTAGTTGAATGTATAAACCTATATTGTAATCAAAAATTTGTATTTGGATAAAATAAAATAAAAATTCATCAATTTAGAATTTTGAAAGAATTCAATTTTGTCATTTATTTTAAATTAGAGAATCCAAAATTATATTATATATTGGACTATAATTATTAAGATCTGATATTATATTCAAACAATTATTACTATTTTTCTTTACAAAAAACATTTCTGCTATTAGTCTTTTAAATTCATTAGGTTCGTGATGTAAAACTATAACATTATCCCAATCAATCAAATGTCCTGTTTCGACCTGATGTTTTGCTATGACTTTATGGTTTTTAGGATTTTCTCTAAAATTATCATGATGTTCTTTTATTCTGGTAGCAAGTAATCTACTAGTTTGACCCACATAACATTTTTCACAATTTAAACATTGAATTTTATATACTACATTAGTGAGTTGTAAATTATCTAATAAATCTTTTCCTAATTTTATGAATTTACCATGATAAGAAATTGATACTATTGGTTTAAAATTTGAATTTCTAACTATATTTGTATTATTTTGGTTGGATAAAGAATCTGTAATTGATTTTATTTTATTTTAACATGTATTTGAACAAATTCTGTTGGATGATTATTTAAATATAAAATTTTAAAAATAAATTCAATATTTGAACTGTGAAATGATTTATCTGATAATTTTAAAGCTGTATCTTTAAGATTTTTTACTATCGAAATTTTATGCTGTATTGGATGGTTTGAAAGAAAATTTAAACATCTACCAGAATAAGTATTTTTACGAAACCAGTCAGTGATGATATTGCCTGAATCAGTTTTTATAACTTTAATATTGAAAAAAGAAATAGAATTATTACTTTCTATTTCATGTGTAAATTTAAGCCTTGGATGATAAGAATTAAATTGTTTCATAACGTAAAGTAGTTTATCTTAAGGTAATATAATGAACGTATCATCAACGTATATAAAATATGTGTATAAAGCAAAATTTAAATTTTTTATTTCATGATGATAAAATTACAGAAGTTGATAGAATTTTAGCAAAAAACATTAATAAAACACAAACACTTATTAAAGCTAATAAATAATTACTGATAACTCATGCTGATAAAAGTAACATTACAGTAATACTGAAAAAAGAATCTTATATTAAAAAAATGCAAGAATTATTAAATGACACCACAACTTATGAAAAATTAAATGAAAATCCTGAAAAAGTATTTAAAAAATAAGACATTTAAATTGTTAAATTCTTGGAGAATCAATGGATATTTAGGTAAAGAATTATTGCGAAAAAATATTTTAGTTCATGATACTAACATTCCTAGAATATATGGGTTACCTAAAGTTCATAAACATAATTGTCCACTTCGACCTGTAGTTTCATTAATAAACTCACCTACTTATAAAATGGCTAATATTTTTAATAACATTCTTAAAAAAGCATTAATAGTACCAAAATATCAAGTAAAAAATTCTTTTGAATTTCAAAATAAAATAATTAATAAAACAATTTCATCTGATCATATCATGATCACTTTAGATGTTTCTTCATTATTCACAAATGTGCCAATTGATTTAGTTATCAATAGTATTTTAAGTAGATGGATTTATATAAAAAAACTATACAGATTCACCTATTGCAAAATTTAAAGAAGGAATACAATTTTTAATGGAACAAACAATATTTAAATTTAATAACAATTTTTACAGACAAATTTTTGGAACACCTATGGGTTCTCCTATTTCTCCAACATGAGCTGATTTAGTTATGCAAGATTTAGAATCAAATGTAATAAAAAATTTAAATTTTACTTTACACACATATTTTAGATACGTTGATGATACGTTCATTATGTTACCTAAAGATAATCTACTTTACGTTATAAAACAATTTAATTCTTATCATCCAAGGCTTAAATACACACATGAAATAGAAATATAAGTAATAATTCTGTTTCTTTTTTAAATATTAAAGTTATAAAAACTGATTCAGGCAATATCATCACTGACTGGTTTCGTAAAAATACTTATTCTGGTAGATATTTAAATTTGGTTTCGAACCATTCAATACAGCATAAAATTTCGATAGTAAAAAATCTTATAGATACAGCTTTAAAATGATCAGATAAATAATTACACAGTTCAAATATTGAATTTATTAAAAAAAATTTATATTTAAATAATTATCCAACAGAATTTGTTCAAATACATGTTAACAATAAAATTAAATCAATTACAGATTCTTTATCCAACCAAAATAATACAAATATAGTTAGAAATTCAAATTTTAAACCAATAGTATCAATTTCTTATCATGGTAAGTTATATATTTATATTATTTATATTTATTGATTAAGTCCCTAGGGCTAAGACAGCCTTTAAGGAACAAATTATACATATAATTTACAACCAAAATAATAGATGTCAACTCAGGTCAAATGACAAATATGACGTAGGTGAAAGAAAATTAATTAATTAAAGATGACTAAAGATAAAATAACATAAAAATGAACATAAGTAAAATATGCTCAATATAAGCTAGTGGTTGACATAAAGGATATAATTAGAAATCTTGAGACTTAATTGTAAGATAACAAATATAATACCATGGATTAAGTTGTAAAGATTAAATTTATAATACTAAGGCGCAAAACATCACTAAAAGTTAGAAAAATAATCATAAACAATTTACGATTTACCAGTGCGTAATTTCAAGAGTAGAATTATCAATACTAAACAAAAAGTTAAAGAAAAGCCTTTTAAAGTGATAAGCCGAAGGTGCATGTCTGATTGATTCAGGTATCTTATTCCAAAGACGCGCTCCCCTCACTATAAAGGATCTTTGCAATTTACAAGATTTGTGTCGTGGAACTGCAAGGACCGTTTTTCTTACACGAAGCCTAGACTGAGCAGGTAAAGTCACATTTCTGTTTTCAAAAAGATCTAGGAGACATTGAGGGGTTTTATTAAAAAAGAGATTAAAAATTAGATTGCCCATAAAAAATTGTCTTCTCTTAGCCACATTGAGAAATCCCGCCCGTTGCCGATATAAAGTAATGTGCTCATATTTCGGGACATCATAGATGAATCGTATACAGGCATTAAGTGCTCGCTCCAATTTATAATTCAGCTCATCTGTGATTACGTCATACAGTACACACCCATAATCAAAAAACGGGAGTATAAGACTCTTAACAAGAAGAATCCGAGTTGAAGTAGGCAAGGATTCCTTGTTCCTTCTAAGCTGTTGGAGTATTCTGAAAGTATTCCTCGAGATTTCGAAAATTTGCTCTTTCCAGGAGAGAGTACGGTTGAGGATATACCCCAAATCTCTTACCGAATCAACAAAGGAAATGTCAAGGCCATCAACCTTGAGCTGAGGCAGGGAACCTAATGTAGCAGCGGACGGGGAAGAGGACTGTCCTATGACAATTGCTTTAGTTTTCGAAGGGTTTAGCTTTAACCTATTGTTAAGTGCCCATTGATGCACAATATTAATATCCTTCTGAACCTGCGCAATCGAACTATTAATGGAAGAGATAGGACCAGAGACATACAGTTTAAAATCATCCGCATATTTATGGTATTTGCAATGCTCAAGATCACTACCAAGGTCAGAAGTGTACAATCCAAAAAGGAGGGGGGCAAGAGTGGAGCCCTGAGGCACACCACTCTTGACCTCCCAATCGGACCGCTCATCCTTATCACTAAGCACTTGCTGAAAACGGTTTTTCAGGTAGGACTCAAACCACCCAATTGCGGTACTAGATAAATTAAAGTTACGAAGTTTATTTAAGAGAAGCTTATGATCAACAGTATCGAAAGCTTTAGAAAAGTCAAATAGAACAACTATTGTTATTTCCTTATTTTCGATAGCAATTTTAATGTCTGAAGTAACTTTGAGGGAGGCTGTTAATGTGCTGTGCTTAGCTCGAAAGCCCGATTGTAGCGGATCAAGTAGCCTGTTTAAATCTAAGTAATTCGTAAGCTGCGTATGCACAATACGTTCGAGCGGCTTGGACATAGCACAAAGTATCGAAATCGGTAAAATTAAAAGAATTTCAAATGATTTTAATATTAAAGCAAATTTTAGAATTGACTCTAAACTCGATAAATTCATACATTCAACTAGTCAGTAATATTAATATTTTGAATTTCAAAACAATGTATAAGGTTATTAATAATGTTTAATTTTACAACTATGCCAATTTTATTATAGTAATTAGAATTAAATAGAAACTATAGTACCTTATGATATAAATTGATGATACGTCATTGCTAATTCTATCCTTGTTAAGATTTCTCTTCCTCTCTTCCTCTCTTTCTCAATTTTACTCTTCGCAAAAATGGAGCGAAAAAGTTATGAAGTCTCTGACTTCATGACTAAGTTTACAAAATTCAAATCTTTAAAAACGAGAATTTAAAAGAATTTTAAGTAAATTTAAGTTTTCAAGTGAATGAATCAAAATTTCAAATAAAATATGAAGATCTATAAGGTAAATTTTACAATTACAATTTCTAACCTAAAAAATTGTATTTTATTTTAAATTTTTTTCAATTTGAATGATATTAATTAAAACTAATATTACTTTATATATTTATAGCGATGAAGATGAGAAGGAGAAATCTAAAATTATAATCAATGATGTTTTAGACGAACTTTGGAATTTTATTTTAACTTTGTCCTGATGAGGAAAACAAACTTGTTTTCGAAACGTCGGCAGCTGAGAATAAAGGTTATTAACATCAAACCTACTTTTTTGGCCTGAAGTGTGTCAATTCCTCCTATATATATAATTTTTATAAAGTTATAAAGTTATAACACTCAGACAAACAACTTCACTCTATAACCATCATCAATCTAACTAAAATATACTCAAAAGTTCTTATTCGTAGGGTAATGAAAATTACAGAAGAAAAGATATGGGAAGTCCAAAGTGAAATCATGCCAAGAAGATCATGTACAGATAAGATATTTAGCCTAAGACTGATCACAGAAAAAAGCTTGAGAATAGGAAAGAAAGTTTTCTGTGCATTTGTTGACATAGAAAAAGCATTTGACAAAGTAAATAGAAGTAAACTTTGGGAAGTCCTTAAAGAGTACGGAGTCAATGGATGGCTCGTACAAGCAATAAAAACATTATATACAGGTAGTAAAGCTAGTGTAAGGGTGAATGGGAAACTGAGTGACTGGTTCGATATTATGCAAGGCGTTAAACAAGAATGCGTTATGTCCTTACAGCTATAATTATATTTATGGATAAGTGTCTAAGAACGGCCCTCTTCGATGAAGAAGGTGTAGATCTCGAAACAGTGGAGGTACGTGAGTTAGCTTTCGCAGATGACAAAATTGTTATGGCAGAATCAATCGAGAACTTGCAAAGAATGTTGAGTAAACTAAACACGAGCATGAAGAACATGGGCCTGAAAATTACCTTGAATAAAACAAAAATCATGGTGTTTGAAGGAAAAAGTGAGAAAACAATGTGCAACATTATCCTTAATGATGAGGGATTAGAACGAGTTGACAAGTACGTATATCTAGGTAGCCTATTCACTAGCGACGAAAAAATAGATGGGGAGTTAGATAGGCGCATGAACAAGGGTAAGCAGGTTATCGGTAGAGTAGGGTCTATTCTCAGAAATAAAAACATCAGTGAAAGCTAAAATGGCCATTCATAATTCTGTATTCGTACCGACTGTACTATATATAGTACAGTCTATTTATAGTAAAGTCTATATATAGTACGGTAGCGAGACATGGACCTGTCAAGAAAAGAATAGGAGCAAAATAAACCCGATTGGCATGAAAGCTCTGCGCACAATATGCGGGCAAAAACTCATATGGACAAAGTCCGAAACGAGAAAATCGTCAAAGAATGTGGCGCAAAAGAGACAATAGTTGACACATGGGAAAGTAATCAGTCGAGATGGTTCGGTCATCTTGAAAGAATGAAAGATGATCGACTGACCAAAGAAGTGTATATAGGTAAACTATATGGCAGATTGTCCAGAGGTAGACCGCCGAAAGAATGGCTAGAATCTGTAAATGAGACATTAATCCGAAGAGACATAAGACAAATAGTTTGTAAACACAGTGACAATAGAGTGTATGACACCTGAAACAAAGACCTTGGATACTAATGAGCCCAAGTGGAAAACCATACATAACATTTTTTTGAGGCTCCTCACTTGGGGTGATCGCTAGAGAGATTGATCAGCAACCTGGGTCGGAGCAGTGTTGCGGAATGAACATGTCATTTATATAAATAACACGAGAATTCCACATCAAGCTAAAACATCTAGACCTAACTCCTATATACCTATCTACCTTATACCTATATACCCAGATACACACTACTATTTTCCAACCGAGCAAGTCACGCCTACCCCGAAAGGGAAATGGCTTAATGGTATAATAATAATAATAAAAATGAATAAATCCGCCTTCCAAGAACTGCTATCTCAGGCGAGAGAACGGTTGCGATGTTCGTCGCAACGTCTCTCGCCAACGGATGCTTACGTTTGGATCTCCCTGATTTGGCACCGAAGACAACGGCCGACACTGGACTGAAACCACTGAAACCGAGCGTTTGGTATTCCTTATCTAAAAAGGACATGCATTTCGACTAACTTCAAATGTGTCACCTTGAAGCAAACTTCACGCGTAACCCACTAACCTCATTGGTCAATTTATTTGGCGCCAAGTTTCCCTGAACTCTATTGGTCAAACATTCAAATGTGCGGATTCATTTCTATCGATTCTTACTGTCGGTCGATCCACACTCTATGGTCGTCCCATTTTTATCGACATTTACTTTTGGTCGGTCCACACTCGATGGATGCCCCTACTCCCTCCCACCTCTCACCTAACATCGAGCGCGTCGGAAAAATACGACGTAAAATTTCTGTAGACATCTAGCGCGTCGCTAAACATCGTGCGCATGTTGAACGTGCATCTTAGAAAAGGAGAGATATAAGATTACGAGGATATGTTTTAAACATAGAAAGATAAAGATGCACGTTCAACATGCGCACGATGTTTAAACAGTTTAACTTAACCAAAAAATATTGACCTTTAACGAAAAAAAAAAAAAATGAATTCTCAAACAAAAGGGAATAATTTTAAACCAAGAACATTTTTCAGACATTAAATATGAAATATATACGAAAAAATGTAACAGCTTATACACACGTCAACCAAACAAATTTTCAATTACAAATCAAAAACAATTTAATTTTCTAAAAAAAATTACATTTATTCCGAAAGAGATAGAATTTTAAAAACAAAAAGACGAATTCAAAAAAATTAAAGATATTGCAGTCAATAAAGAAGAAAAATCCAGACAATTAATTTCAAGTTCTACAAAACAGTTGAATTTTCCATAAAAATAATTTAATTTCAAATTAAATAAGATACATTATCAACAAAAAATGTAATACTTGCTATTTCAACAAAAATAACAATAAAAAAAATTAACACAAAATATGCATTTAGAATTTTGTATTTTTCAAAACATATTCAGTTAAATAATACTATTATTGCAAAAAATTATACATTGTATCATTTAACTTATTACATTTTGTAATATAGAAAATGCAATTCTTATTATGCTTTGCCCCTTACCGTGCAGAAATCTTTTCATCTGACGTTACAAATTCAAATACCCAATATTAAAGCGTTTATTTTTAAAGCACATACAAATTTATATTTCAACAATTTCAGACAAAAAATATCAAATACTTTCTTATCTTCTTTTTTATATCTAAAAAGGACATGCACTTCGACTAACTTCAAATGTGTCACCTTGAAGCAACCTTCACGCGTAACCCAAATTATAAATAAAAAACAGTTCAACTTAACCAAAAAAAATTGACTTAAAAAAAAAGAATAAATTTTCAAACAGAAAAGAATAATTTTAAACCAATAAAATTTTCCAGACATTAAGAAACAAAAATTTCTAAAAAAATTATTGAATTTTATAAAAAAAAGTGTAAATTAAATAAAAAAATACGAATTTTGAAATAAAAAGTCAAATTTTTAATATAAACACAAAAACGTATATTGAACCAACAAAATTAATGTTGAACAAAGTAGTTCAACTTTTACGAAGATAGTTTCATTTTAAAACAAAAAATATTGAGTACACATGGCCGACAAAAATTACATCATTTTTGTACACAAAGACCGGACTATGTGACCCAGAAGGATTTTGGTTAATGGAAATTCAAGATAAAAGAGAGTAACAGACGATGGCGTTATCAGTTTTGAGGAAAAAATTGCTGATCGTGTTATATTGCCTCAAATATGGATAAAAATAATCATTTTTGCACATTCAGGTTAGGATATATCAAAAACCTGACGTATAGGAAAAATTTGGATAACGAATTCGGTTTTAGGATACCAAAATCCTTCTGGGTCACATAGTCCGGTATTTGGGTTTTAATTTTGTTGGCCTGTGTTATCAACGAAATATGTAATAGTTAATATTTCATCAAAAACAGATTTTCTTTCTAAATCAAAAACAGTTTAACTTAACCAAAAAAGACTGATAAAAAAAAAATAATTCTCAAAGAAACAATAATAATTTTAAACAAATAAAATTTTCAAGACATAGGGAACGAAAAATTCTAAAAAATTATTGAATTTTCTACAAAAAAGTGTAAATTCAATAAAAAAATGAGAATTTGGAACTAAACAGTTAAATTTAAAAAGAAGCAAGATGATTTTCTTAACACCATTTTTTATTTTTAAAGTAATGAAAGTATAAGTGATATATTGGTAACCGTGGTGAGAATAGATAAGACAGAGATAGTTCAGACTTTACAACATGAAGCAAACAGCGCATCGCATATGAATTAAAATTTTTGTACAAACAATCTGGCTTTTTCTCATATAGAAAATACGTCTGACAATAGTCAAAGTGCAGATAAAATTGAACACTACTGTGGTAGAATGAATATTTTATGTACACATTGCAACGCGAAACACTTTGAAGCTGAAAAAGTGGCTAATAAGAAAAATTCTTTCAATGATTATTGCAGTCATGGCGAAGTCATTCTTGAACCATTACCTAATCCACCACCATTTCCTTTGTAATAAAGAGTATATTTGATGGTACACACGAACAATCAAATCATTTTCACGAACGTATACGGTGCTATATCAATGCATTTGCTTTTGCGTCTTTTAATGCTAATTTAGTTAAATTCAATAATAGACGCCCTGGACCATGCTGCTTCAAAATACATGGCCAGGTTTATTATCAAATTAATACGTCTTTGTATCAAGATGCAAATGGAAGTCCTTCCTATGGTCAACTATTTATCGCAGATCAAAATGAAGCTACGAATATTCGATGCAATCAAATGTCTACGTTGAATAGGGAAATTGTGGATGCAATTGAGACTGCCCCTCACAGCTGCAATATATTTGCGCAATCGTACCGTATGATGCATGAAGTAATAAAAGAAACAATGGTGAACAATAATATACAAACTGAACCTGAAATGCAACTATTATTTTCATTAAAATCTGGAATGGATATTAGACGTTACAATTTACAAAAAATTATTGAAGTAGCCGCAATTTTTACCACAACTGCTGACGGTCATATTCCAGAATCTTACGTAACCATATACATTTTAATATACTGTCATCCGAATAACCCAGAAAAACTATGGGAGGAATTCCAGAATGCAATGTCACAAGATTTTCAGAGAAATTATGATTTAGATGAAGCACGTAGAAAAGCTTATATTCAAATACGCACTTTCCTATCCCATGAACGATATGATATTAGTAATTTTCCTACAATTCCACAACTAACAGAAAATGATATTCCCATTGACGATGGAAATAATGATGAAATGTTACTTAAACAACATGAGAAAAATGGTATGATACAGTGTAAACAATTGAATACAAAACAGAAAGATATTTTCGATAAAGTATTCAATGTTGTCATGACAGATGAAAAGAAGTCTTTCAATTCATGTTTTTATATTGATGGGCCAGATGCATCAGGTAAAACATACATTTACACTATACATTATATCATACACACTATTTAAGGAATGTAGATCTATTTATTTGGGACGAGGCTCCAATGGCGCCAAGATATGCTTTGAAATTAATTGATCGAACTCTCCGTGACTTTATGAATATTAACTTGCCATTTGGAGGACACATTATGCTTCAAGGTGCACTATGGAAACATTTTTCAGTGTTCTCATTAAACCAAAATATGAGAACTTCACCAAGCGAGGTAAAATTTGCGAAATATTTACTGTCTGTTGGCAATGGTACTTTAAATGACAATGATGATCATTTAATAGCTCCAAAACAATGTGTAGCTCAGAGAACGGATGACATGGTAGAAACTACATTTAAACAATTAATTAATAATCACAAGTACGAAGATATAACGAAAATAGCTGTATTATCTGCACGAAACGTTGATGTTGAAGAAATCAATTGCAGAGTTGTAGAATTACTTGACAAGACAACAGAACGTATTTACACCAGCATGGATAGTACGGAAAATTGTGACAATGGAGACATTGATAATGTAATACTGCCAGAATATCTTAATACTTTAAATCCTCCTAACCTTCCACCGTATAAATTACAATTACGAAATAATTGTATTGTGATACTACTTGGAAACCTCAGTATTAACGAAGGTCTATGCAATGGAACGCGTTTACAAGTAATAGAACTTGCGAATAATCTTTTACGATTTCGCATCCTAACTCGTGATAAAACGGGAGATATTGTATCCATTCACCGTATTACACTATACTGTGAAGACCTTTAGCCTTTAGATTCAAACGACAACAATTTCCAATTAAATTAGCATTCGCGATGAGAATTGATAAAACTCAAGGACAAACCTTCGAAAAAATAGGAGTAGATGTTCGTAAAAATGTACTCAATCATGGACAATTGTACGTGGCATTTTCTCGAGTTCGATCTTGGAAATCATAACGTATTTTTTTGGGAGAACAACGTCTCAATGACATGATAAAAAATTATGTATACACTGAATTATCAGATTAATTCAAAAAAATAGTCTCTGCATAAAAAAAATTCATTTTTAAATATGAAAATAATAAGAGGTTTCGTAATTCATCCTAAAGACAAAAACACGCGCGCTGATAAGCGCGCGATCGGTCTCGTATGTATATATTTGAGCTTGCGCCGATAACAGTCAAAGCGAACAAAGCGAACAAATAAACCGACAATTTCGTCTTAGCGTCTCGACGCCACCTTCGGTGGCCTTCGAGTCCTTATTACGTCACACGTGCGCACGTCAGCTGATAAAAATGAACCTTTTGCGAATAAAATATTGCCCTCAAAGGAAATGTGAAAGAGAATAATTTTTTTAAACCGTTCAGAGAGTTGATATTTCGCAAGGAAGATGAAACAAATGGTCTGTAGTGTCAAATTTAATCATTTTTTATGACAATTTTCCAACTGAATTAACCAGTGCTAATAATCATAGGGTGCGAATCAGTTATTCTAGGGTCACTGATTTATTACAATGAAAATTTTCAGTGATTTTCCCAGTGACAAGGTAACAACCACTGATTTTTCAGTGGATACCTACACTACTGATTGATTCAGTTAAAATTTCACTAATTCAGTTTTAGAGAGATATATCTTTATTGCTTATAAGCGCTTCAAAAGTTGTCCTATCTATGCCTTCGTTTAACTTATTCTAAAAATCTATCCGCACTTCCGGTTTCTGTAAATTTACAATCTTGTTTTCGTGACTCTTGTATCTTTGACTAGTTCTCTTCATCTTTCATCCGCAATAACGAAGTCAATTATGCTGTGGCTATTTTCTTTACGCCAAGTGTACATGTGGATCATTTTATGTCTAAATCAAGTATTTGTAACAAATAGGCCCTTTTCTAAGCATAAGCTAACTAATTTTTCGTTCATATCTGCTAGCAGAATGATTCGTTCACCGTGATCGCAAGTACTTATTGAATCATTTAAAATGTCCCAGAAGGCGTCTTTGATATCTCTTGATCCGTGATCTTTGAGATTCTGTCTTGCTTCTTCATTCATAATCAAATCGACTACAATGTGATTTACTATCTACTCCTGACCCTATTTCAAAATCGCCTTTCAACACCCCATTTTATATGTTTCTGCTTTCGCAACCCTTTTTCTTTGTCTCTGATACACATAGAATATGCTGAGAAGGTCGATCAATTCTTTCGAAAGTTATCGTGCTCGCAGACAGACCGACATACATACATACATACATACATACAGACAAGCAGACAGACACATTCGTAAAAACCTGTGTTTTGGGTTCAGGGGGTGTCAAAACGTGGACATTTGACAAAAACCGGGGGGGGGGGGGATGTCAAATTTTACACAAATCTAATACCTTCTCTAGATGAGAATGTAAAAATTGAAATTTTCAAGTACCATGAGCACTCATGATGATTATTTTATTGTTTTATTTTATTATTTTATTTATTTTGTCCACTTATCGGGCAGATTTTTTCACTGCTAATGTTTTTTTTTTACGAATAAAACAAAAACTACACATACTATTAAAAAGTGACCTAACAAATTCGCAGATCTTTTTTGAGTGCGCAAATTTTGTTTGATCGTCATTTGTCGTATCTTGCATAGTTTGGCCGTAAAACTGAATTTTTTGATTTTTCATTATTTTTTTGTGCAATAAAAATGTGAATTTTCGATTCTTCAAGAAAATTCCAAAAGCCGTTATGATAATCTTGTAGGGCTTGCAAAAAGAAACATTTTTCCTTTCTTGACTTTTTTTCGTTTTGTGCGTTGTTTGGCTGAAAATGTTAATTTTCGTTTCTTCTTTCGGATTTTGAAAATGCTGTAACTCTGAAAATTTTTATTTTATCGAAAAATGTCATTGGAATAAATTGTTTGAATTTTCATGTACTATGAAAATCCGCACATATAATTTTCAAATTTAGAGAAAAATGGTCTCAAAATTTTTGAAAATGCTCTCACGTTTTTTATTTTCATCCAAAATGGCTGGCTAACAAACTTGACCTTTAGTTTAGGAGACTCAAAAAGCATACCGAAAGACAATCGAATGGATCAATTCTTTCGAAAGTAATGGTGCTCACAGACATACATACATACATGCAGACAGACAAATTCGTAAAAACCTGTTTATTGGGTTCAGGGGTTCTCAAAACGTGGAAATTTGACAAAAACCGGCGGGGGGGGGGGTCAAATTTTACACAAATCTAATACCTTCTCTAGATGAGAATGTAATATATAATATACATAAATGATTTTGATATGCAATAAAACGCAATGATAAAAATGGATCGTATCAGGTATGAGTAGCAGAAAATAAAATATAACTGGCGAGAGTGAGATAAATTTATAATAATCGACTAGAATATAGAAATTGACGGAATGAGACGGATTGGTAATAATAGATTAGGTTGCACGTACGTGTTTGGATATCATCCTATATAGAAAATAATGGGCAGGGTTTTAACTGTTTTAGAGGCATTAAAAAATTGTCCAGACTTTTCCATTTTTGAATCAACCCAAAATAGGAACTGTGAGTTTTTGAGCATATTGCCACCTCAATGTACAATAAATTCTAATTATTAACAAATAAAACATTGGCATATTTAAACCATACTTTGAAAGAAATTAAAAACAACCAAGAATATATATAATTTCTCAATCAAATAGAATTAAAAATCAGTAAAACTATGTGTAAGTAATAATGGCGTTGCATGAGCGAGTTCAACATTTTTATAGCGTGCAGAAGATGAATGGTCCAGCGACAACAAGGAAGGTTGGTCGCTTTAACAGAGAAAGTGGAGGTGGAAGATTGGGATGAACTCTTCTCCATTTTCGGTGTTTTTGCAAGGTCCGTTATCTTCCCTTTGTTCTAGGGCTCTGGCACTCTTCGTCTGCAGTCTTCCATTTTTCATGGTGTCCGAGTTCCTCAGGCATTGTTTCCTTTTACCCTGAAGGAATTTTGCAAGGCTATTTTCTTTCTTGGTTTTATTCTTAATTTTTTCTTTCTCTCCCCGAAGCCGTAGGTCGCCGTCCAAAATTAATCGACGCTCGGCAGTTGGCTTGTTAGAGGGATCCATTTAAAATTCCACAATCAGGAACCCTGGCTGATTAACGGTTTAAGCTCCCGCGATCCTCCCGAGATGAGAAATGAGCGACAAAAGGGGAGAAAATAAGATTCATCCAACTGGAGCTTGTCCTTTGGGTATATATTCAGAATTTCGGGTTTCTCACTGCAAAAATACGTCAAAAGGTCGTTCGTAGAACATTCTAATAACGTCTTTTAATTTTTCTACCCACTGGCTAATTACAATTTGGAAGTCTTGTTCAGATTTACTTTCAGTAAAGGCATAAGAAGCATTCGGTTTGAATGCTTCAAATTCATGAAGTGGAAGCAATATAAATTAAATATTATTTTAAAAGTCGTATAAAAGAGTGGACGGAAAGTTACATAGATAAACAAATAAAAACGTTTGAACAACTACCGCTGGGTCCCACTGGGAGCAACTGTCATCTAAAAATGACAACGGCTCGCAGTAGAACCGCGGTAAATCATACCTATGGCCACGTCTCATGGCCATGAGATGTGTGGTAATATATATATATATATATATATATATATATATATATATGACAAGTAAGAGAATATGGAATGGATGTGTATAGAACTATATAAACTATATAGTTACAGGACTATCGATCGCGTTTGGAGTGGACATATAGGATAATGGTGGCTCCTTGGTCAGTTGCAGAACACACCCCATGTGATGTGAGGGGGGTTGATCTAGGAACATGAGGGTGATCAAGAAAGGGGGTTCTAACCCCATGCTGCTGTCTTTGGGGAAGAATCGTGATAGACGAGACTTAGCTCATTTTCCGAAATAATATGGCTTCTCGCATTTCGCATGGTGGGATATTACGTGGTTCACCTTTACTTTTGTCGGTTTATACGTTCTCAATAAATTCCCTATAGTTTAAATGCTGGTTTTGAGACTGAGATACTAGTCTGCATTCGAGAAAAATTTGTTCCGATTTTCGCATTACCATTTACGTAAGCGAATTTTTGATGCGATATAAGGATAAGAAGCGAGGCATTTTTGCATGCAAAATAGTGCGACTATACGAGTAGTATGAGCGTGATCAATGTGAAAATAGTAAGACGTCGTTCGAAAAACTTACGAAATTTGTAGTTTCTAGAATGACTTTTTTGAGTTTTGACAATTGGTGAAATCCACATGCACGTGTCGCCTAATGTTAAAAAGCAAAAATGTCATAAACATAGAGAACGGATTTGGTGCGCTTATCGTATTAAAGTAATGAATATTACCATGCTAAAATCGCAAGAATTTGAGCAAGAGAAGTAAGATGCATTTTTTGCGATTCAAGTAATACGATTCCATGCGAGATTCAGAGAAGATTCACCTCGGTGTTGTTTTCGATAGAGAATAAAATCAGAAGGTTGCAAAAATGACTAAATTCACTAAGAAGCACAGTATTTTGAGCGAGAGTTGAAAGAAATAAGACAATTTTGGATGGAAAATAATTATTATAAAATATTGATTAATTTACCAAAGTTTAGTTTTGTACACCAAAAAAAAAAAAAAAAAAAAGATCGAACGAATACTTTGGTGATTCCTTTTTTTTTTATCCGGGCTGGAGGATTTTTTTTTTAAATTTGAATTACGATTTTCACACGGAGAGAAAACTTGGGGGATTTCTAACAGAAATTCTGGTAAAAATTCATACTATTTCTTATAACGCGGTGACACAGTGGGCTTTCCAGTGAAATATAATTTCTTGGTAACTATATTTTAATGTGCCCTGTTTTGGAATTATTCATAAATACTTTTTGCGTTAAATAATAGAAAACTTGAGTAATTATTCGTATAATTCTCGAAACAAATTCTGTGCCTTATACCATATCGTACTGTGTAGCATGGGAATTTTTGTACAGGTAAATAGGAAGGTTGACCCTCCCCTACTACCTGCAAGCCCTTACCGAATAGTACCTAATGCCATGAGCATGGTAATTTTTATAAAGGTAAATAGGAATGATGGCCCTCCCCTATTACCTGCAATTCCTTACCGGACAGTGCCTTATAGGCTTATACCATGAGCATGGTAATTTTTTCTGTGGAACTATGGTGAGGACTACTATTTCAAATATGTTTTTATCCAACAAATTAAGATATTTTCTAGCGTGCCCAATGTAACTTATATGCTAGGTTCATAGTAAAAGGTGCGACCCTATATACCATATTATACCTAAATTTTTAAAGAGTTTTATACTATGGGCACGGTTATTATTTCAGTCCAATTTAAAAGGTATTTAAATAAAAAACTTGATAATTTAATTTTTTTTTGATCATTTATTGGTCTAAAAATGAATATGATAAATATGATACATTCCATTTATGTACATTCACTACTCGCATAAAAGATTAATATTTATTGCCACTTTTTTACAATGTAATTTACTCCGTTACTTGTGCGTCCAATATGTGTCATTATTCCTTTACTCAAAATTCGTTCCAGGTCAAACACTTCTATTTCTTTTTAGTTTCATGAGCTACTTCATACGCTTGAAAGTGATCATCGTTGTAAACCTTTTTTTTACTTTTCTGTAACAAAAACCGCTCTGCAAGTATCTTGTAGAATACAATAGCAATAGCGCACAGTATATACAATTTGGCCCATTTTCTGCTGCAATCCTGTATCCTGCTGCAATCCTGTACGACTCAAGAATTACAATATTAATTAAGTAAATCCGGATGAAGAGAAAGAGAGTCGGAGATTGAGTCCGATAAATTCATCTTCGAAATCAAGTACAATGGACAGATAGGTTACAATTTCTCAGGCTAATTGTAAGATGGAGGAGGTATTTGTCCTCAGACCTTTGGGATAGAACATCTGTTTCAAACACAGTAATAATCTGCCTAAGCCAGCCCAAAATTGACCTGGCCTGTTCGGTTTAACAGAATTAGTAATTCTACATCTACAAGAAATACTTCATTCTAAAAATATTATTCATCCCCGCCACCATTATTATATAAGATTTTTAAATTATAAAAAAGTTGAGAGATTCAAAATTGTTTTATAAGACGAACACATTTTATACAATTAAAACGAAAAGTGAGAAAAGCACGGAAAAAAGTTATTGGCTGAATTTGCAATTTTTTGTGCATTATTCAAACTCTGCATGCATTTTTCCTGAAATTCAATAAATATCACAACTTAAAATATCCGCGTTTATTATATTCCTTGCACGTGTTGCAATGTGAAATGGTAAAATTTAATAAATTCCAGGAAAAATACGTTTCAAGTTTAAATTATACACTATCAAATGGCAAATTTAACCATTCATTATTTTATGCGAATACACTTTTTTTCTCTAAGTGTAGTTTTATAAAATTACGTTCCTAAACCCGTAAAAGTACTTCCTCTTATTAGAAAAATTAAAAATATTTCTTCTATCCCCAAAACGTTCAAAAATAAAGTTTTAAATCTTAGATTCTTTAGGAATATAATAAAATACATGATAACTCTCTTACCTTCGCAATTTCATCTTCAAAATTATTAATATCTGAGGACAGATCATGATAAACGATGGATAATAATCACAATAATCACAATAATCACTGTTAAAATAAACCGCACGATATGTTTCGACAACGAGATGAGGCGCAAAACTGTTTTGTCCAGCGCGTCAACATTGAAGATATTCATTGGTGGTTACAAGGGATAACATTATTTTCCTCATATTCTAGTACTATGCTCTATACTTTTTAGAAATGTTACTAAATAAATTTAAGCCTTTTTACCATTTTCAGTTTGATGAAAAATACATATTTGAAAAATACTTTCTTCTATCCGCTAGCTCAAAGTTTCTCAGGGAGCCTGGAATTATATGCCTACCTGCCAAACGAAAATTGACATGCTGCGAGGCAATCTTTACAAGTAATACGTTACAGATATTGCATTTCATCGATTGGGAGTAATGTCTAAATGACTTGTTACTTAAATCTCTGCACATTTGAAATTTTCCTTTTCATTTTGAATTATTGTCTATGCATTTTTTCGATATTCTACACTAAATGAATACGACTTTATCCAACATGACGTTTAGTAAAATGTAATGGAGACAACAAGAACAAAATCGTAGAGTGCATACGAAAACAATCCATAATTAATGTTACTTAAAGCTTTGAATTACTGCTGAATTTACTGCTATTAGCATTTAAAAAAGTGCTCTATTTTAAGAACATTTGATACTTTTCCCATGCAGTAGAGAATTTATACCCAATTTTCACGTACTTTTTACCCAATTTCAAACTCCCTGTTTTCTCCATGCAATCAATACCCATAATTTGGATGATTTAATTCCGCCATCTACACAGATAGCTCCGATTAAGAAGACGCAGATCAGCAAACTCTGATTAAATAGAAATTGTTTCATTCTCGTCTCATATTTGTTTAAACAAAATGAAGGTTTCGAGATTATTCTAACATTTCTAACATATTTCATACAAAATTTGCAAATTTAAAATCATTAACGATGAAGCAAAACAATTTATGTGTCGCACATTGGATAAAATTACTAATTCATAACACAGCCACACAAAAAAAACTCGTTCTTCGGGCCTGGAGGTCATACCATGTTGACTACATGTTTTTTTGGTCGCTGAATCCGAATCCGAGGTCCAAAAAACCCCAGCACGTCAGGATTCTGACTTAACCTCATAAGATCTCATACATTTTTTCTCAAGTCTGGGGGTCAGACCATGTTTATTATACGTTTTTAGGCTCGCTGAATCCGAATATGAGGTCCAAAAACCCCCAGCCAGTCAGGGTTTTGACTCATCCTCAAAATGCCTCATGAAACTTTTTTCCGAGTCCGGGTGTCAGACCATGTTTACTATATGTTTTTGGGGTCGCTGGATCCGAATCCGTGGTCTAAAAGACTTCAGCACGTCCGGGTTTTGATTCAGCCACCCCAAAAACATATAATAAACATGGTCTGACCCCCGGACTAAAAAAAAATTGTATGACGAGTTTTTGTGTGGCTGTGTCGTGTGTAATCGGCTTTATCTACTCTTTCTTAAAAGACTTTGATGTGATGGGTGTGACTATGCCTATTCTTTCAATTTCCTTGTGCGTAAAATAATATACATATGAACAAATGAACTAAAAAAATTAGCTTTCTCTACAGTATAAGGGGTTAAGTCATGCCAACCACCAGCAAGTCGCATTGCGGCAAGTTACATTGTGGCAAGTCACATTGCGGCAAGTCATATTGTGGCAAGTCATATTGCGGAAAGTCACATTTGTGTCAAGTCACATTTGTGGCAAGTCACATTTATGGCAAGTCTCATTTGTGGCAAGTCACATTTGCGTGGCAAGCCACATTCCGCCCAGTCACATTGCAGCAAGTGACATTACAGCAACTCTTATTCGGAAAAATTTGAAGTCTAGAAAAAATTTGCAAAAGTGCAGGAAACTCCTGTCATAAAAATAATGTATTTTACACCCCTACCCCTTTCCAATGCCCCGTGGGGGGAGGGGTAGGAACGTAAATAAATTATTTAATATGGAACTTGATTGTTGTCAGACAAATTTTACAAGCAAATACTTCACCGCAGTGCTCAACTGTTGAAAACATTCTTATCCAAAGTAAAATTCTTAACATCTACTATTAGACCGATAATTAGCAGCAATGTATTTTTTTAAGTTGAATGTTTGAAATCACAGATAAAATTATTAAAATCCGCATACTACTATACCCATCGTGTATCTCTAATATGAAAGTAAATGACGTTATTTCTTCAGGAAAATAACAGACAGGAAATTATAGGTTTATCACTTTTCACCTGGCATTTTTTTCGCGAAGGTAACCTTCAACAGTTTTCTGAGTGATACGAGAGCTGTAAGAAAATCAAACCAAATATGCCTGAGGTACGACCGAAGGTCTTCTTATAATGAGCAAACAAAAAAATGGCTGATCTGCAAGTATATAATCAAATTGCACCCATCAGTAGGAGTATATTAAGATTAAGAGGTGTCCTCTGCAGGGATTATTTTTTTAAGAGAAGAGAGTAATCGCTTGGCACACTTGGCGTGAGAGGAAAACAGGGAAGAAACGAAAATTCCCTTTACCGGCGCGGCATGGTGGAGGCCTTCGTAATGAAAACATGAATACTTGAAGCCCCTTTATGCCACTCCACCCCGAGACCATTCGACTCAACCCACATACCCACTATATAATTATATCGTTGCCCTCGGGTTAGGCTCGATCCAGGGTCGGCTCACTCTTGTGGGGGAAAAGAAACGACAGGGCGATGGAAAGAGAATAGAAAGGGGGAAAAAAGAGTGTGCGAGGGAGGGACTGGCTGAAGAGCGCCATTTTTGTCCCCTAAATAATTAATTCTTGCAGCGCCGCTGGCTTAAGCTAGCGCGACAGAGGGAAAGGGAGAAAAAGTTTCTGCGTCAGGGTCGTAGCCACTTTCCACCGCCCTCTGTCATCTCTGTAAGACAGTGCAGAAGTACTTAGGAGGAACGAGTTTCGGATTAAAAAATATATCGAGGGGCGGCTACACTTAAGACAGGTCCCTAGAAGGAAATCCCTTGTCCTAACTGTAATTTGCCTGATTTATTAATCTCGTTTCTCATTCGCGATGAAACTAGCTTTAATTAGAATCAGTGCGTGAAATATTGCGTTTAGTTATATTGCAATGAACATTTTTGGAAGAGTGTTTCATACTTTAAATTACAATACTCCAGAAATTTCGTTATTTTCACCCGCAAATTGTTAAAAAATTAATTTTTCTTATAGAATGGCTTGTTTGCGTCGTTAGCATCAGATAATGACACGACAGATATAATTATTGCAAGAATGAAACGTATCTAAAATCTACACACAAAAAAATCTATCAAAAAAATGTCCCGTGTGGAAAATGCCTTTTTTAGCCTTATTTAAAAAAAGGCCCGTACCAGGTCCTGATAAGGTTACCTGATTTAAAAATGTATAAAACGGCCCTGATCAGGTTCAAATAAGGCCCGGATAGGCTGCCCTTATTTTTAATTAAGGCGATCTGATAAGAGGCCGTATTTACGGCCCTGATTAGGTACGAATAAGGTCCGGATAGATGGCCCTTTTTATTGACTAACGAAGTTTATTCAAACTTTTCATACTAATGATAATGATTAATAGTCGCTTTCGTAAAAAAAGAGGAAATACATTAATTCATATAGATTTTTTTTTATGTAGTATATGAGATTTTTTTACAATAATTAAATAATAATCTACGGTGCTTAGCTACGTAAAATGCTTGAAATAATAATGATATTGCCATTTCATCGCCAACGGTCATACCACGCTGAAAAAACCAGTTCTCGTTAGATCACTGAAGTTAAGCAGTGTTGGGCGCGGTTAGTACTTGGATGGGTGACCATTCGGGAATAATACTACTGTGTACTGTTGGCGTCGTGGGTGTGGTGAGCCCATACTTGTAGTTATTTACTACAAGAAACTATCCACCTAGAAACGCTACCCGAATCGGGTAGTGTCACGCCTACCCCGAAAGGGAAATGGCTTAATGGTATACATACGTACATTAATCACTATAAATAATAATTATTAAAATTCTGATATCGTGGATAAAAGATTTGACAGAAACAGATTTGATTTAAAATTTCAAGATTTGAATCTTGCCGCCTTGAGCAATAGTTCGTTTACTTTTTGAATTCATCGTACATATTTTCATATTTATTTCATTCTCATTTAAAAAAAAATAAGTAAGGAATTCGATACGAAATAATCACGGCCCTGCAAAGGACCTTAATTATTTTAAAGGCACAAAAAAGGCTGCCTGACATGGACCGTCTAAGGTTGGCAACGTACGGCCCTTTCCATTCCGAGCGTGGCGAAACACCATCAGGGCCCGATAGGATTTCCGTATCCGGGCCTTAAATAAAATAAGGCAACCTTACCAGGACCTGGTAGTGCCCTGATTTAAATTTCTACACGGGGTTCTTGTCTCAATAATTTTAGAAATATGGCCTTTCTAGGGAAAAAAATTCTCAATTTCCGCAAGTGATACAAAGATTCAATTTCCAGTAATTGAAAGATGAAAATATGTGAGTCCTATTAATCATTCACAGAAAAAACTTAGGATAAATAGCGTTGCAGGTAATTTCGTATTTTTACCTGTTCGTATTGGTAAAACACAAATATTACCCTCGATGGGCAGAAACTGTCTTTTGTTCTCATTGAATTTGTCACCACCGTCTTGAAAATTGGAAAGCTACTAGCTTTGAATCGCTGAAGTGAAGTTAGCTGATGTTTGGTGTACCAGGCAAATCGGATAAGTGCGGCTTCATAAAGGCTGTTTTGCCGAATCGTTAGAACTGTCAAAAGTTCTCAATATGACATTTACAAGGCCTTCAAGGTAAACATTGAGATTACTCCCGAACGCAGGTAAACGCAGAATAATACCCTAGATGTGCGGGTAAAGTTCACCCACATGGGGTAATTTTTTTTGCAGGTAATCTTTACCCCGAATTCCGGGTAAAGTTTACACTTAGTTTTTTCTGTGTTGGCTTGAGTCACCTGTTTTTGCAGTATGCAGATAACAAGGCCAAGAATGAATTATTTTCAAAACATCGTTTCTAAAGCGTTCTAAAAAAATTCGTTTTAGGAAAAAATGAATTAAATTTCGGTAAAACCAACAAATAATTCTGTTTCAGCTTTAATAGATTGCAAGGTCAATATTGTGGAATGGCATTACACAGAATGCGAAATAAATTGTTGTTAGCCGACGGCATTAGCTGCGAGGTGAATCTGGACTCGGGAAGAGTCCAGATGTCAAGCCATTTCGAGCGAGGATAGCACTTTCTTCTGCACTTTTGTTCTCCCCTGGCCAAACGTGATTCTGAGCCCACTATAGTAATTTTAAAATACTTATTAATAGTATAATGAAAATGTAACAGAAGAAAAGATGTGGGAATTCCAAAGTGGATTTATGCCAGGAAGTCCTGAAAGAGTTCCGAATATACATTTCCGAATACATGATAATCTGGATGGTCATCAAGTGTACCATCTTCTACACATGGGTGACCTGAAGCTATACGCTAGTTCGGACCAGAAATTGCAGCAAGTGATCAATGTTACAAAGGAGTTTTCCAATGATATCCACATGGAGTTCGGACTAGAGAAATACAGAACAGTGTACATTTAACCAGAGGAAAATTAGGGATCGCAGAGCTAGAGAAAGATTTCCAAAATGACGTAGAGGCAATGGCTGAGGGCGAGTCATATAAATACCTGGGTATTCTCAAATCTAAGGGTATTCAGCGTACGATAGTTTAGAAAATCCTAACGACTGGCTTCACTACATAACTCAGATTGATTCTAAAGAGTTCACTTAACTCGGCAAACAAGATTAGGGGAATCAACACCAACGCCATCTCTGTCCTCACGCACTCCATTGGGCTCATCAAATGGTCGAACATCGACCTTGAACGATTTCAGAGAACCATCCACAAAGAAATGACGGAGCACCGAATGCACCAAAGTAATTTAGCGATTCGAAGGATAGTTCTACCACGACATATAGGAAGTAGGGGCGTTGTAAATGTCAGGAAACTGTGTAAGTCACAACTTATATAGTTGTGGGACTATTTCAACAGCATGCGAGATATTGCGCTTTGCAACACCATCTGTAAAGCGGATCTTGATTAAATGCCGTTGAATTTGTCCTCAGAGGAGGCCTTGAATATTGCTGCAGAAACCATACAGAAATTAGAAACACAATGAAGACAGAAAGCCATCCACGGCGAGCACCCCAAAACGTTAGATCAACATGGAGTGGATAGTGGGACATCCAATATTTGGCTGAGAAAGGGCGTCCTGTATCCGGGAACGGAAGGATTTGTCATCGCGATTCAGGACAGGGTTGTCAGTACCAGGAATGATCACAAACACGTGTTACATCAAGACGCGGTTGACCGTTGCTGATTATGTGGAGATAACAACGAATCTATCGAGCTCATTATTGATGATCGTCGCGTAATGGCTCGAAGAGAATAAACGCACAAAAATAATGATGTTGCAGACATTATACATCAACTTAGGTAAATTTAGGACTCTTAACAGAATGGATGCCTTTCCATAGATACATCCTAATGGCCGTTTTAGAAAACAAAGATTACATCTTATATTGGAATGTAAATGTCCAGATGGATCATTACATCCGAGCCAATCGACTCGACATGGTAATGCTAGAAAAAAAGGTGGAAGAGTCTACATCATCAACAATTCTTGTCCACTTAACCGAAATTTGCAGGCAACTTATACAACCTAGATCCATAAGTATAGCGAGCTAAGGCATGCAGTAAAGACAATACGGATTAATGTAAAACATGCATCTTTCACCCTATCGTGATTTTGTCTAAAGCCAATGCGCACGCAAGATTCACTGAACGTCTTGAACATTTGGGAGTCAGTAGGGTACCTACAACATCATTGCAAAAGATTTCAAACATCGTATTAAATTAACTTATAACATCCTCATCTCATCAATCACTTGACTTAGTCCGTGGCTAGGATGAAAAACCGGGTGCACCCGAGAACAAGTTTGAGAAAAAAAGTAGTAACAGCAATTAAGGTACGACGCACCTTACGTTGGTAGTTCATTTATTTAGCAAGAACAAGATATGTTCATGAAAAAAAAGGAGAAAGTTACTCTGAAATACGATAATTCCGAGTAGCCAGAGCGATTTTGAAACGCTCAAGACTGACAAATATAAATGGTAGAAGTTTCCGGATTGAGGTTTTTTTTTCCATATTCGACGGTCACGCACTCCTCGAGCATCGCTGAATGTCGTAAGATTTTCCGTATCTCATTTTATTCCCTATATGCATGATAATTATTCCAATTTTAAACATTTAAAGAAAAATTTTAGATATCTGAAATCGTAGATACCTGTACATTCTAAATCTCTGAATTTTACAATGGTAATTACAAAATTGAAAAAAATTGCATCAAAAATGTTTAGTCCCTGACTATAAATTTGGCCGGCTTGAACCTACATTTTCGTCGTGTATGGTAACAATCGTCAACGGCGATACCACGCTGAAAACACCAGTTCCCGTTAGATCACTGAAGT
>CAKNXH010060527.1:61664-78027 GCA_932178445.1 Andricus quercusramuli | reverse complement strand
AGTTAAGCAGTGTTGGGCGCGGTTAGTACTTGGATGGGTGACCGTTCACTACCCGAATCGGGTAGTGAGGCAATGAACTTTCGAGTTCGAAATGCTAATCAATTTTTTTTTTTTTATGGTAACAATATGCCGACTTTTTAGCAGTCTTTTCGCTACTTTTAGGGGAATTGACATACATATATACAGCCTAGGCTAGGGTGTCCCTTATTCTTCAAATGAAGAATTATTTTGCTCCCAGGAGCGGGTGTCATTCCAACGGCCAAATTTTGACCAAATCCATCAATATTCACCTCTAGCACACACCCCTTTAGGATTTCCGTATAATCCACACGGGAAACTTTTGGAAAAAATGAAAAATCTACCAGCGGACTACGCTACTCCTTTTATTAGGGTGGAACGGAACTTTTCAAATTATAAATAGATTTTTCTGAAAATGTGCTGTTTATTTTCTCATGATTTTTAACAGGATTCTTCTAAAAATACCCACTCTGAAAAAATCACTTTTAAACGCAAAAACAAGTAGAGAGTAAATTAGAAAATTTTGAAACTTACCAAATGTTGGACCCACACAAGATGAGCAAAAATGGTATTTTTTATAACGTTTCCAACAAAAGAGACTAAAATTTCGTGCAAAAATCGTGTGGATAGTCACAAAGCAAGTAAAGACATTAACAATTGAACATTTTGAAAAATTCCAATACGACTGTTGTTTAGATTGTAAACAAATATTCATATTTCCTCAATTTTTCAAGGAAAACCCCTTAAACTTGGCAAGATAAGCAAGTTTATCTGAAGGAACTATGCAATAGTCAGTAAAACACGAAATAACAAAATCCAAGATGGTGACTCGTAAAATTTGAAAAAATGTTCTGGTTTTCCAATTCTTCAACGGAAGCTTCTCAAACTTTACAACATGAGCAAATTTATTTTTAGAAACTGTGCAGTAGTACGTCACAGTCGAAATTTTGGAAACCCCTAAGATCCTGGTTTAAACTAAAATTGTAAATTCAACGAACGTTTTCACTTTTATTGTAAAACGTCATCCCGATTAAAAATATTTGGCAATGGTATCTATTACACAGGTGGACAAAAATTATAACTTGTTTTGATCCAAAGACTGGACTATAGGTGATCCCGAAGGATTTTGATGTCCTAAAAACGAATTTGTTGTCTGGATTTTTCCTATACGTCAGGATTTTGAGATATCCTCACCCATAAGTGAAAAAATGACCATTTTCCATTTTCCATCGTTTAGGAGGGGGGTATGGGGTATATATTGCTGGTGCGGGACATGGCGACTTTTACAAATAACTCCCATGTTTTTTATATTAGTTTTTTTTTTACATAAAATGGCTTTTTTTTGTTCAGAAAAATAGTGATGTAGTGCAATTTTCGTTTCAAAATATATGCAAGGAAAATAATTATGAGAAAACATGTGCAATGAAAATGTTAGGTAGTAATAGGTGAAGTATCTTCTTAAATTTCTTGAATTTCCGATATCACAAATTGTATTCATAAACGTTCTAAGTATATTTAAATTAATTAAATCTTGCACCATTGTAACTGTTTTGCCACATACTTTACTTTGATTGATAAAAAAAGAAGTTCAATAAGAGTTCAAAATATCTGGAGTAATTTTTCTTCGTTGCGTTTACACTTTCCAGAATTATTATATTGTATCATTTTTATTTTATAATGTTCACATTATTCAAAGAAACGGCAGTAAAATGACAGTCGTCGTACCCAAATGTATGGAACACGTTGGCCGAAATGCAACACGCTTGATAGATTAAATTCAAATAATGACATACTTTAAATAGGTTTTAAGTAATAAAATATGTTCCCTGATATTGTGAGCTTCACTTTAAAAAATTCACACATAAAAATCTTATCTCAATCATAATTCATAGGGATTCGGATCCAGGCGCGGCACTATACCCCACTCTCCCCTACTTCTTTTCACCTTTCATTTCAATTTTGGATCATCCCGAAACGATCCTTCTTTCCGAGATATGGCACATTAAACTAGTAATACAAAGAAAGCGAATAAAATCGTGTTATACTTTTGATAAGGGTTTGCTGCGTAAAGATTTTTGAGATTGCTGAATCCGAACTTGAGCTCAGATTTTCAAAATCCAAGATAGAGGATCTTTGCTAGTTTTTCAGTGTGAAACTGAAATGGTTAATTCCCTTATATCTCGAAGGAAGATCTGTTCAGGATGATCTAAACTGGAAAAAAAATGTAAAAATGAGTACTAAACGATGACATAAGCAGTTTTAAGAACAAAATCGCAGTTGTATTGCTTCAAACATGGCTGGACCTGGACACATTTTCACTTTTAGGTTGAGATATCTCGAAATCCTGACGAACATAAAAAATAGGACAACTGATTTGTTTTTAGGACATCAAAATCCTTTGTGGTCATGCAGATACTATGATAAAGTTCACTTTATTGCGCTTAAGACAAGTCCCCATTTGTTTATGTACAAAAATTGGTTTGGAAAATACCCTTCGCGAAAAGGTAAAAACCGTTGTTTTTTCGCGTCTCTTTATCCTTGCTTGACTTTCGATGACAACAGCTTTGAAATAAACAGTGTCGAAAATTGCAATATATTAATAACAATAAATGTAACATAAATTTGAACCTGACTATGCTATCTCTGGTAATATACGTAGTGCACAGTAAAAACTAGGCATTCATTTTCACCTGGGATCCTTTTTTGGGCGTTCTAATATGATCTCACAAATAGTCTTATTTTAGTACCAGTTTCTGTCTTGTTTAGTTTCCTAACTTCAGATTGATAAATGATCCGAAATAGCGAACTAAATTGATTCAGAGGGTGCATTGTTTCAATTGTTCCAAACTTCACTCGCGAACTTCAGCCCTATGGGTTACGTTGGTTTCTAAACTTCACAGATTAGAATTTATTTTATCAGATTTGGTTATTGACAGAAGATCCTCATTTCGAGCCTATTTCAATCTACAAATCGACCTTATTTTATTAGATTGGCGGATCAAACTGAAGTGGGATTGTTTTGTTGCGTGAACTGTTTTAATACCGAATTAAGTTCTAAATCGAATCCTAGTTTTTACAGTGTAGAGAGTTATATTTGGTCTTAAACTGCTTGATAAATTTCAACAAATGCAACCGAATAATAATTAGAGACGACAGTCGTGAAACCTATGAAATGTTTTTATTATTTATTATACCATCAAGCCATTTCCCTTTCGCGGTAGGCGTGACTCGCTCGGTTGGAAAATAATAAATAGGTATATAGGTATAAAGTAGGTCGGTATATAGGTATAAGGTAGATAGGTATATAGGGGTTAGGTCTAGATGTTTTAGATTGATCTGGAATTCTCGTGTTATTTATTTAAATGACACGTTCATTCCGCAACACTGCTCCGACCCAGGTTGCTGATCAATCTCTCTAGCGATCGCCCCAAGTGAGAAGCCTCAAAAAATTGTTATGTATGGTTCCCCACTTGGGCCCATTAGTATCCAAGGTCTTTGTTTCAGGCGTCATTCGGGCTTAAGGCGATGTCAGGGTACCGTGCCATACCTGACGGCTCGAGTGACCCTTCCTATTGTAAGACGCTCGAACACGAGCTCGCTGCCCAGCGGGGCGATGTGGTGCTCAAGCGAAGGCTACTGTATTATGTTACCTCGAACTCTGTTCCGCACCACCATGTCCCGCCGCATGCTGTACACTTTTTATTTTTTGGAAGTAAATTTCATTCCAATAAGAAATTAACCACACCAAGAGTTAACACATGATTCAAAAATTTACCTGCACTTTCCAGGAACTCCATTTTGTTTCGTTAGTATAACGTATACCTTGTAACGTCCAAAATTATACTAATTATACTCATCTTAAATTTTAAGGTATGAGAATATTCTGGAATTTATAATATCTTAGAAGCTACTTTGATACATAGTCGATTGCAAACCATTTAAAAAAACTCATGTTTTAATGACAAGTAAAAAGGCCGTTTCAATTCTCAACAGTTGAAACACTCAACAGTTGGACATTCAACGGTCGAAAATTAAACAAAATTGTATATTGAATTTTCAACAGTTTAATAATTAACTGTGGAAAACTGAAGAAAATTAGATTTTTAATTCATTTCAATTTTTAGCAGTTAAATATTCAATTTTCAACCGCTGAGAATTGAAATTTATTTTTATATTTATTTCCATTTTCAAAATATCCAAAAATTGTATGAAGAATCACATACAAAGTTGTAGTGTGGTTGGTTTAAATGGGCAACTTCATGTAAACGTGCCAACGCAACATAATACAGCAGCCTCTGGTTGAGCACCACATCGCCCCGCTAGGCAGCGAGCTCGTGTTCGAGCGTCTTACAATAGGAAGGGTCACTCGAGGCGTCAGGTATAGCACGGTACCCTGACATCGCCGTAAGCCGTCATTCATTTTATTGTCACTCTGTTTACAAACTATGTGTCGCCACACTTTTCTGTCCTGGCATGCTAATCTAGCTTCCTTCACGTCCATGCATTTTTTCATGCAAAGTCTTGTGTTTCTATGGCTTCTTATGTCTCTTCGGATTAATGTATCATTTACAGATCTAGCCATTCTTTTGGCGGTCTACCTTTGGGCATTCTGCCATTTACTTTACCTTTATACACTTGTTTGGTCAGTCGTTTATCTTTCATTCTTTCAAGATGTCCAAACCATCTCAACTGATTTCTTTCCCATGTGTCCACTATTGTCTCTCCTGTACCACATTCTTTGAGGATTATCTCGTTTCGTACTTTGTCCATCAGTGTTTTCCCGCATATTATGCGCAGAGGCTTCATACCGATGGCGTTAATTTCACTCCTGTCCTTCTCTTGATAGGTCCATGTCTCGCCACCGTATAGTACAGTTGGTACAAATACAGAATTATGTATGGCCATTTTAGCTTTTTTTGATATGTTTTTATTTGTGAAGATGGACCCTGCTTTACTGATAACCTGCTTACCCTTATTTATGCGCCTATCTAACTCTCCATCTATTTTTCCGTCGTTAGTGAATAGACTACCTAGATATACGTACTTGTCAACTTGTTCTAATCTCTCATCATGTAGGACAATGTTGCATATTGTTTTCTCACTTTTTCCCTTAAACACCATGATTTTCGTTTTATGCACGTTAATTTTGAGACCCATTTTCTTCATGCTTGTATTTAGTTTATTCAGCATTATTTGCAGGTCCTCGACTGATTCTGCCATAACAATCTTGTCATCTGCGAAAGCTAACGCACGTACCTTGACTGTTTTGAAATCTACACCTTCTTCGTCGAAGAGGGCAGTTCTTAGACACTTATCCATGAATATGATAAATAGCCACGAGGACATATCGCATCCTTGTTTCACGCCTTGCATAATATCGAACCAGTCACTCAGTTTCCCATTTACCCTTACACTCGTTTTACGACCTGTATATATTGTTCTCATTGCTTGTAGGAGCCCTCCATTTACTCCATACTCTTTAAGGACTTCCCAAAGTTTACTTCTATTTACCTTGTGAAATGCTTTTTCTAGCTCAATAAATGCACAGAAAACTTTCTTTCCTACTCACAAGCTTTTGTTCTGTGATCTGTGTTAGGCTCAATATCTGATCTGTACATGATCTTCCTGGCATAAATTCACTTTGGACCTCCCATATCATCTCTTCTGTGGTGTCAATTACCCTACGAATATGTATTTTTGAGTATATTTTACTTGCGGTACTTAGTAGGTAATTACTGCAGGTGCTTTTATCTCCCTTTCTTTTGTATATTGGTACGATAATCGCTTTTCTCCAATCGTCTGGGACTTCTCCCGTCTCGATACAGAAATTTATCAATTTGCACAACCTGTGAGGTATGTACTCGCCACCGTATTTAAGCATTTCAGCGCTAATACTGTCTATACCAGCAGCCTCATCTTTTTTCAAGTTCTTAATTATATCTCTGACCTCAGTGATACAGACTTTTTCAATTGGGTTTTCTAATGCATTATGTTCTATTTTTAAAGCGTCTACTATCCCGTCTATATCATATAGCATTTCACCTTTGCTGTTTCTCATGCTAACAAACTCTCTACTTTTACTTTCTTTAAACTTTTTATATAAGTTTCATAATTTCTTCAAAGTAGTTTTGTATTTTGTTCTCTTCTTCTGCTCTGATTTTCTCTTTACTCTCTTTGACTAGTCGTTTAACTTTCCCCTTTTTGTGTCTGTAATCATTTTTGAACTTATTTCTCTCCTCGTCGCTCAGACCTGCGATGTTCAGCGTTTTTTTGTGCGCTTCTTTCTTTTCTTTCTGGGCTGCCTCAATTTCATCATTCCACCATGCATCACCAGATTTCCTCCCTACAACCGCCGTACCACATACTTCGGTCGCATTTTTAACAATAATATCCCGTAACAAAGTCCACGTGCCCTCTATATCTTCATTGTTTAATAACCCCTTCCAGATTGTCTCATCTATACGTTCGTTTAACCTATTTTGAAAGTCTATTCGCACTTCCGGTTTCTGTAAATTTTTAATCATTATTCGCATTTTTTAAAAATCTTTTTTCTCCATCCCCGCGGTAAATTCATTTTGGAGACAAAAAGGTAATGATCAGTGTTGCATTCGGAACCCCTCATGACTCTTGTATCTTTAAGGGCATGTGATACTTAGAAAATTATCGATTTTAGCAGTGTTAGGTTCCCCCGGCTTTTTTCCTACAATAATAAAGGTTTTGCCTTAAAAATTTGGGAAATGATAGCGAACATGCTAACGGACGTCCCCGAACTCTTCTTTTGTAGAATAAATTGAAAAAATTTAATTTTGCTAAATTTTATTCATGTGTGTGTATTTTGAGGTTATGTGTACTGATAGCATCGGTACAACAGAGACCTCCATTATCGGAATGACAGAGTGCTGAAAACCGTTCCTAACCTCAAAATTGTGCACATACAAAAAATCTGTATTTAGCAAAATAATTTTTTTTTGTTATAATCCCTCAAAAAAGAGTTCGCGGACGTCCGTTATACTATTCTATAGCATCTCCGAATTCAGTTTAAAATTTTTTTAATTTTTGTGGACAAAAACCTGGGGGAACTGAACCTGATTCACCACAGGACGGAGTATCACATGCTCTTAACTAAAAAAAGGCCCTTTCCTAAGCATAAGCTAACTAATTTTTCCCCGTTATAATGTTTTCTTGTTGGATCCCCAAAATTACCTAGCACCCTTTCTGTAGCTGTATCCTGACGTTGGACACCGACCCATCCGTTCGTATCTCCTAGCAGAATTATTCTTTCACCTTGATCGCAAATACTTATTGTATCATTAAAAGTGTCCCAGAAGGCGTCTTTGACTTCTCTCGGGTCACAATCAACTGGGGCGTAGTACGATATGATAAATAATCTTCCGATTCCTAATTCAGTCTAGCCCATAGCAATCTGGGTGATACAAAATCAGGATCTTTGAGATATTGTTTTGCTTTTTCATTCATAATTAAACCGACCCCTTGACTACCATGTGATTCACTATCTACTCCTGACCATATTTCAAAACCACCTTTCAACACCCATTTTCTATGTTTCTAATTTAACAACCATTTCTCTCCGTCTCAGGTACACAGCCAGGTAGCGTTCGTGTGTTGCAAGTATAAACTTAGAACTTTTGAGAAAAGATAAAGAAGAATAGTTCAAATGTAAAAAGAAGTTTGGACAAAAGGTAACGCAGATAAATTTCTTAGTCTTTTCAAACAACTAATAAGCTTATATTCTATCCCGGCCACGAATTGAGGCTCCGCGCGCAAAAAGGAAATATAGAATTCTTTCGCGTGAGTGGGTGGAGTGGGGTGGAGCTGATCTGAACGTCACTAAATTCTAAGTAGCCAAAGCTCCTCCCCCCCATTCCCGCGAAATAAGTCTATATCCTCTTTTTACATCCGGCGCCTTAATTGTTTGTCACATTGCGCGACTACGGCACAGAAAAGTCGATTTTTACACGAGATCTATCTAAATGAACCTTCCAAAATATTTTTTTTTTTTAATACAGAAATAAGGTAGAAGAAATATTTTCCTTTTTATTAAAGAATGTTGTTTACATCTGATATCGGAGGGAGCTGATTGTAAGATAAAGAGCAGACTGGCCTATTGTTTCGTATTGCGCCACCCGTCCTGAGTAACAATCTCTTGTTTTTTGGACTTAAACACAGCTTTTCCAGCGTCCTGTTTTCTGCCTGCTTCACATTATCTCTAATAATAAAGCAGTAGGTGGGAGAAAGAGGAGAAGAAGAGTAGGCAGCGTCAGCCGCTAGCTTCCCACTTCGGACAGGTGCCAGTCACGTGAGCGAAAAAGATCTCTTTGTCCCATTGTCGGTAACATTAAATCGCCCACGCAGCTCTTAACAAAAACGAGAATTTTATACGCAAGTTCGTGCCTCGGCATGGTGCCGCTGGCTTGATATAACTTTTCACCATTCTCACCCCATTGTACTCTACACGTCGTTAGCGATTTTCTGAAAGAGTAACATATGTTCTCTTGAAAATCAAGTCGTCACTCTAAATTTTAATCTTTTAGCCATTCGAAGCTTATTTTTTGAGTTCGCAATGGTATAAGGCACGTTTTTAGAATGCCATTTCACTTAATATCCACTTTTTTATTTCGAGTCATACATTATTGTATGTATATCATATTTCTATAAGTATTAATTACATAAGTAAAATAATGATTTGATAATTTAATTATTTCTAACAAGCTGTATTTCGTCGGCTTTATTCCCCACCGGAGGGTAAAGATGACGCCAGCTTTTTATCAAAATCAAAACATCTAATGATGGGAAAATATAATGGTTCGCTTCTGTCGTATGTTATGTTCTGTGATATAAGTGATATAACCTCTTATTCGATGACATTCTAATAGAGACGGACTGTACGCAAAGGTTTATAGTGTACCAATCCAAAAAACCTGCTCCACCGATTATTACTTGCTATTAACGAAGATTATATACACAAATAAATATATGGTTTGCATGCATTACAATGAGTACGTTTAAAAATATTTCAGTTTGAACAAACGAATATTATAATATACATACCCTTCCCAATTTTTGTTTACATCTGGATTTAGAATAATAATATTTAAATGTTTCTTGCATGTAGTCTAGAAAATAAGTGGTTTTTCTACATTACCAATCATTTAGAGACAAAACTTATGATACGTGTATCACTTAAGCACTTGTTAAACTATTATTTTGGTCGCGCTGGCGCTCCTGTTGAGACTTCAATTATTTACGAAATTTAATATATTTTTGACTTAAATTACGTTTAATCATTATAATAACGTGATGTGATATTGTTTCATCTGTCAAAATATCAGATTTCCATAGTATTGCCATTAATTTTGAAAACTTTATATTTCTTCCAGCGAATCTTCCATTCTTTCGTTTTCAAAACGGTTTTCTGCCTAATTTTTCTTTTCCAACGTCAATTTTAAAGATTTAAGTAAGTAGCACTATCTCTATAATAGAATAAATTTATTCAATGCATAGAAGAATTAAAAATTTTAACCAGTTAACTGGTAATGATGCATATATGCGCAGAAAAAATCCGTGACAAAACTGATGGTAATGACGCATATATGCGCACTTGGAATAAATACCACAAAAATCAATGGATTTGGATAAAAATTGGTTTGCCCTAGTTTTTTTGGTCGCTGATGATGAATCCGGATTCAAAAATGAGAAATTCTGAATGGCGGATCAAAATTTAGTGGTTTCGTTGGTCGCTAATGACGTTTCTGGGGTCACAATTGAAAAATTCAAATTAGCTGATAATATAGTATAAAATTTATCAGCGACTTGAAAATCTCTTTAGTACTGCCTTTCATTTAAGTCACATGATTTTTGCATTTTAGACCGCCATATTGGATCCGCCATTTTGAATTTCTCAAATTTGACCCCTGATTCGTCATCAGTGACCTAAAAACTCTTAGAAAATGAACTTTCATGATGGACACGGAATTATTTGCTTCTACCAGTTTTGGCACATAACGTTGATTTCGAGCCTACCAGTTAACTGGTTAAATAATAGCGACGTTATACGCAAAGTCACCTTGGCCACACCGGTCTGCGCTGCCGCTATTTACCCTAGTATTATATTAGTATTAGTATCTAAGCCTATTATTTCCAGAGTTTCCAGAACCAACACCCCCGTAATTGAGCTCTTTAAATCTGAATTAGTCGACAGTATGCCACTTATTTTCTTTAGTGAACATTCCTATACTAATTATATTAGGGTGACGGACAACTTTGCACGTAGCAACTTTGCACGTGCCCAACTGTGCACGTCGATGGCCAGACGGACAACTGTGCACGTCCAAGACCACAGGAGCCCATCTGTGCACGTCGAAATTTCGACGTGCACAGTTGTCATTTGGACAACTGTGCACGTGCACAGATGGTACTTGGACAACTGTGCACGTCAACATTTAGGCGTGCACAGATGGATTCCCGTGCACTTTACCGTGCACAGATGTCACTTTCCTAACTGTGCACGTGCACAGATGTCACTTGCCCAACTGTGCACGTGCACAGATGTCCCTTTCCCAACTGTGCACGTGCACAGATGTCACTTGCCCAACTGTGCACGTTCATGTCCGTACGTAAGGGTTGTACTTAAGTAATTCAGAGAGTTCAAGGAATTCAGAGAATTAAAGGGATTCGGAGAATTCAAGGAATTCAGAGAATTCAGGGAATTCAGAGAATTCGAGGAATTCAGAGAATTCAAGGAATTAAACAAATTCAAGGAATTCGGGGAATTAGAGTAATTCAGAGAGTTAAAGGAATTCAGAGAATTCAACGATTTTAATGCATTCATCGAATTCACTACGAATTCACGGAAATCTATGAATTCCTTGAATTCTATGAATTCGTCGAAAGTGAGGCTCGCGGGATTTTCAAACTTTTGCGCATGTCCGAATTCTTTCTCCCATTTGTTCTTTAGAATTGAACGCTTTCTGGCTATAGTCTTGGAAAGTTTATCGTTTAACAGTCGAATTTTGGGCTGCAAGATATTATTATTCAACTAGGAAATATCTTTTTAACAAATCTTGATAGATTTATGAATCTTACCTTTGGAGTGATACGTACAGTTTTGATATTCGGAACCAATTATGAATTTTTGTACGAAAAAGCACTTAAAACTAGGCCAATTTATGAGATACGATAAATAGAGAGAATTTGTAAGTTTTTATAGTTGTTTTTATGCAAGTTAAACTCTGGAATCCGTCGAACTTCAAAAAATTTTGCACTATTTTTGACCCATGCTTGAGGAAGGGAACTTTTTTTCTTGCGGGACATAATACTTCATTTTTCCACTTATGAAGTATTTAGCAGAAAATTTCCAAGAAAATCGTGCCAGGGGCAGCAAGATAATTTAATATTAACGATTCTATCGCAAATTTTCAAAAAGGCCTTTTTCCAGAGGAAATACACGTGAACATTCATGGGCTTTGAACAACCTCTAAAAATCAATCGATTTTAAAATGAGAAAAATACGTGCTCACTTTTTTGTGTTTGGATGAATCTGGCGGGCGAGACCAAGAAAATTTGAAGAAAAACATGTGAACCACCCAAATAAATAAACCTTGAGATTTCTCTAACCCAGCGTTTCCCAAACTTTTTTCGCACTTTCTGGGGAGCGGTAGGGTCGCCACCCTCAAATTTTTTCACAATACTGGAACCCAAGAGAGACACTGGACGCCTGTCACTCGGACGCGGATGCTTGCTTAGCGCGACCTTCCCATTGTTAGAGAATTAGAGCTGGTTGAGGAAAATGAAAATTTGGTAAAATAATAATAAATTAAATTTTAATAGGTTGCGTTAGATTTGTTTGATTATTACAAAAACGTTAAAAAAAGTTAAACAAAAATCGGATAATAACTTCGAGAGTTATCGCACTTTTGTTACATTGAGAGGTCCCATTTATATATTCACAAGATTTGTAAATGTTTCCTTCGTTAGTGCAGATATCATCCGATTTTCAAGAACTTTTTTTTCATTTCTCTCAAATTAATTCACGGATTTCATTCCGCTTATTAGAATTAAATCCAGTCATGTCGTCATAATTTCAGTTATTCTAACTGGTCATTATCTCGTAACAATGAAAGGGTTATTCGTGGCAGGTATATGAAATCAGCCGTCTGCTCGCAGCGGGGAGCCTGCCTCGAAGACTAGCGAGCTACCGGGCCCGGGGTGGCATCCCCCTACCGAGCGGTAGGGTATCTACCCGCGGTAGCAGTTTGGGAAACGCTGCTCTAACCCAGCGTTTCCCAAACTTTTTTCGCACTTTCTGGGGAGCGGTAGGGTCGCCACCCTCAAATTTTTTCACAATACTGGAACCCAAGAGAGACACTGGACGCTTGTCACTTGGACGCGGATGCTTGCTTATCGCGACCTTCCCATTGTTAGAGAATTAGAGCCGGTTGAGGAAAATGAAATTTGGTAAAATAATAATAAAGTAAACTTTAATAGGCTGCGTTAGATTTGTTAGATTATGACAAGAACGTTAAAAAAAGATAGACGGAAATCGGATAATAACTACCAGAGTTATCGCACTTTTGTTACACTGAGAGGTCCTATTTATATATTCACAAGATTTGTAAATGTTTCCTTCGTTAGTGCAAATATCAACCGATTTTCAAGAACTTTTTTTTCAATTTTCTCAAATTATTTCACGGATTTCATTCAGCTAATTAAAATTAAATTGAGCCATGTCTTCATAATTTCAGTTATTCTAACTGTTCATTATCTCGTAACAATGAAAGGGTTATTCGTGGCAGGTATACGAAAGCAGCCGTCTGCTCGCAGCGGGGGGCCTGCCTCGAAGACTACCGAGCTACCGGGCCCGGGGTGGCATCCCCCTACCGAGCTGTAGGGTATCTACCCGCGGTAGCAGTTTGGGAAACGCTGCTCTAACCAATGACCAAGAAAAATCTGTAACCCGTCATTATACATCGCCACATAAACAACAGTAAAACACTCATAAAAAATATTTTTAAAAATTTCTTTTCCAGTTTATTTTTTGTGAAATCATAAAAAAAGGCATAAAAGAAATGAACGATTTGGTCAAATCAAAGACAGATAAGTAACTAGAAAAAAATAAATACCTACCAAGTAGGCACGGTAGTTAGTGGTCATTAGGACGTTCAAAGGACATCAGATGTCTCTATACCCACTGGAAGACTCGAAGAAGCTTAATAAGATGAAACTATTGAAAAGTAAATTCAAAATAGTACATTGTGTATCGAGGGCGTGAAGAAGGCTATTTTGACGAGTCAAAATAGCCGTACGCCCTTGACACACACTGTACTGTATTTGTATGTGTAGCGGGCCTAAAGTTTTATATAGCGGGCGTGAAGTTTCATGTAGCGGGCGTAAAGTTTCATGTCAGCCCGGCGGCGGAGTGCGCATGTCCGAAGGTCACTGGGCTGGAAGCGGCCACATTAGGCCTGCTTCACGTGCATGCAATGGCGCGTTTTGAAGGGGGTCGAACGAAAAGAGATTTTCACATATCTGAAATAATTTGAGAGGAATAATTTCATCAAAATAATATTGGAAATATTTTTAAACTAACTTTAAGAAAGTTAATACGTTCCATTCCACCAGGATTGAATAATTTTAACTGTTGAAAATTTATTATACGTAGATACAAAGGATCACCCTCGTATAAACCCTTACGTAAGGACATAAACGTGCACAGTTGGGCAAGGGACATCTGTGCACGTGCACAGTTGGGCAAGTGATAACTGTGCACGTGCACAGTTGGGCAAGTGACAACTGTGCACGTGCACAGTTAGGAAAGTGACATATGTGCATGTTCAAGTGCACAGGAGTCCATCTGTGCACGTCTAAATTTCGACGTGCACAGTTGTCATTTGGGCAACTGTGCACGTGCACAGATGGTACTTGGACAACTGTGCACGTCGAAATTTAGACGTGCACAGTTGGCACTTGGACAATTGTCCAAGTGACAACTGTGCACGTGCACAGATGGGACGTACACAGTTGGCACGTGCACAGTTGTCCCTCTGACCAACGACGTGCACAGTTGGCACGTGCACAGTTGTCCCTCTGACCAACTACGTGCACAGTTGTCCGTCTGGCCATCGACGTGCACAGTTGGGCACGTGCAAAGTTGCTACGTGCAAAGTTGACCCCATCCCATTATATTAGAGTGAAAAGATAAAAAATAATATTAGCGAAATATGTACAACTACACTGAAAAAAAGAATGTCTGGATCCAAGAAAATGCATTTACTTGAAACCTATTTCTTAGCATGAAGAAAATATTCCTTACTAGAAGTAATTTTTATTTAAACCAGACACATATCTTTTGTTGATCTAAAGAAATGAATTCTTTGGCTATATTTTCTTGAATCGAACAAATATTTCTTACATTCAAGAAAACCATTTCTTTGATTCAAAAGGTCTAAATTCGTTGGAATCTGATTAGTCGTTCAAAGAAATATTTGTTTGATTCAATGAGTTCGATTCTTTGAATTGATTGGGACGCATTTGAATCAATTAATTGTGCATACTTGAATCAAGTCTTTAAAGTTCATTTGAATCAAAGTAATAATGATTTAATCCAAAATAATATTAATTTAATTGAAAATATATTTATTTGTTACAAATAGTTCATGAATTTATACCAATGAAGCATTTATTTAGATGAACAAGATATTGTGTTTACATGAATATTTATTTCTTCATTTGAAGGAAATATTTAATTTGCTTACTAGAATTGAATTATTCAGAACAAATAAACATTTATTTCAACGAAGTAATTATTGTTTTAAATCAAGCATTCAATAATTTGTTTCTATTGAATACTTCTTTAGATCAAAGAAATATGTTGTTAAATTCAATATCCATGTTTTTGATTTGAAGAAATATTTCTTTGGCATGTATGGTGAGGGTTAAATACGACTTTTCGCTTTATAATTTCCATGTTGCGACAGCGTCGTGGTCATCGCAGTGGACTTGACACTCAACGGACCCGAGTTCGATTCCTGCTGGAGGTGGATTTTTCATCGAATTTTTCTGTTTCAGGTTCATCGAGATTTTAAATTATGTGCTCTGTTTAAATTAAATATGTATAATAATAACAATGTTAATAATAATTTAAGTTGAAAGAATCCGTTTGTTTATTGAGGAAAATATGTACTACAGTTGAAGTACAAACTACTTTCTTGCACTCGCGCATGGTGTAGGCCAAAGAAATATTTGTTTGAATCAGTGGGATATTTTTTTGCTTCAAATACTCAAAAATTTGATGCGAAGAAATCGTTCTGTGAGCCTATAAAATGTTTGTCTGACTTTAAAATATATTTCTTTCCATCAATTCACATATTCTCATCTCAAAGAAATATTAATTCCCATTCATGGCACATTCATTTGGAACAATGAGTCATTTAATAGGTTTAAAATGTATTCTTTTGCCTCTAATTAATATTTCTTTGATTTAAAGAAATATTTCCCTCCGACCAATAGGTCGTTCATTGAATCAAACAATGTTAACTTAATCCTATTAACATTTGTCTGGCTGAAAGAAATGATTTTTTTCATTCAAAGTGCATATTTTTACTTGCCTCAAAAAAATATTTCTTTGAAAATAAACAGGACTTTCACTTACTTCAGCCAAGTAAAATTCACTTGGTACAAGTCATCTTTTTTTTTCAGTGTATAGATTAAAGTGGTAAAACATAACTAATAGTTGAATTGTATTGAATGCGTATTTAAAAGAATTCTGGTTGAAATAAACAAATTCTGGTTAATTCCACCAGACCAAAATGTGAATATGCCCTTTATACAAATTCTAGTTAACAGTATCGGAAATATTCTGGTTGACCATTTTCTGGTTGTTTGAATTATTTTTTCTTGTAAATGTAACCAGAATTTCTGGCAATATTCACCAGAATTCATTACTAGGCAGTTTTCTAGTAGCTCAGGAATACAATATTCTGGTCAAAATAACCGGATATTCTGGTAAAGATCGTCCCGAAGAAAATAATCTAAGAAAAGTTTCAGGAAACAGAGTATACTGACAAGGAAGGTACTCCAGGTGTCCCTCGCCGATTTGATTCTCCCTGATATATGTTGTAGTACTCGAAAAACTAGGTCACACGTATTTTTTTATATCTGCGGAAAAACACTTTAAGGGGGTGAACCAACCCCTCAAAGATAGGGGTCGCAAGTGTCGATTGTATAGTTTTGTGTAGAAAAACAAAATTGATTTCGACCAAATCTACTGGGAAAGTTTCCTCATGATGAAAGATGACTAACGTAATTTTCTCAAAAAAAAAAAAAAAAA
>CAKNXH010060527.1:28649-61654 GCA_932178445.1 Andricus quercusramuli | reverse complement strand
ACCCTTATTTATGTGCCTATCTAACTACCCATTTATTTTTCCGTCGCTAGTGAATAGGCTTCCCAGATATTCGTACTTGTCAACTTGTTCTAACCTCTCATCATTTAGGACAATGTTGCACATTGTTTTTTCACTTTTTCCCTCAAACACCATGATTTTTGTTTTATTTACGTTAATTTTGAGGCCCATGTTCTTCATGCTTGTGTTAAGTTTATTCAACATTCTTTGCAAGTCCTCGATTGATTCTGCCATAACAATCTTGTCATCTGCGAAAGCCAACGTACATACCTTCACCGTTTCTTGATCTACACCTTCTTCGTCGAAGAGGGCCGTTCTTAGACACTTATCCATAAATATGATAAACAGGCATGAGGACATAACGCATCCTTGTTTCACGCCTTGCATAATGCCGAACCAGTCACTCAGTTTCCCATTTACCCTTACACTCGCTTTACTACCTGTATATATTGTTTTTATTGCTTGTAGGAGCCCTCTATTTACTCCGTACTCTTTAAGGACTTCCCAAAGTTCACTTCTATTTACCTTGTCAAAAGCTTTTTCTAGGTCAATAAATGCACAGACAACTTTCTTTCCTACTCTCAAGCTTTTTTCTGTGATTTGTCTTAGGCTAAATATCTGATCTGTACAGGATCTTCCTGGCATAAATCCACTTTGGACATCCCATATCTTCTCTTCTGTGATTTCCATTACCCTATGAATAAGTATTTTTGAGTATATATTACTTACGGTACTTATTGTTAGTAATCTGATACCTCTGTAATTACTGCAGTTGCTTTTATCTCCCTTTCTTTTGTATATTGGTACGATAATCGCATTTCTCCAATCGTCTGGGAATTCTCCCGTCTCGATACATGAATTTATCAATTCGCACACGGTGGCCTTTAAAAAAGTTAAATGCTATTTTCAGGTACCTCAAAGTTATGAATAGGAGATTGTTTTGAATGCTTCTGGGGAACCATTTTTGATGAAATTAAAATATTTCCCGGAGCAGATTTTTTTCGCCTGGAAAAACCTATTTGAAATACTAAAAAGCAGTGAAATACTTTTTTCAAGTGATAGGACCATATAATTACGTTTATATAAAGGAGTTATATGTAAATTAGAATTACTAAAGAGAATTTGATCAAAAAATAAACAAAAGAAACGACTTTTTGAAGTTTATATCAATATATTTATGAATATTTCATCAAGTAGTTCTCTTATTTTAAGATCATTTGCATATGCATATGCTTTTCGTCAATTAAAGTTTGAGTCCCTTCAGAGGCTACTTTATTGTTTATATTATTCATGTTTATATTGTACTCCCAACTGTGTGGGTCAAATAATTCAGGTTTCCTTGATTGAAAGAAATATTTTTTTTGATACATAATTATTAATCGAATTAAAAAACTATATCTATCTGATGCTAAAAGTTGATATGATTATTGCAAGTGAAGAATTATATACATTTATAAATATTTTGTTTAAATTAGATATTGATCTATTTCATTGCACAAAATCATCGTTCGAATAAACAATATGCAAACAATTAATTCGAATAAAATTGTAGGCCAAATTACACGGAAAAATTTGATTAACAAAAAATATTTAAATTAAAAAAAAAACATTACGTGCGTCCTTAACTACGACCCAAGACAGATTTATATGTACACATATTCGGTAAACGTTAACTGAAATTGAAATCTTACACAAAGCAAATAATAACTCACGCGTGCAAAAGTTTCTGGACATCTATTTTCCAATAGGTTGAACAAGTACTCTAGTTTTAATAATAATAAACTGTAGATTTTCTCTCAATTATTGCAGAAAAGGTGATAAAAGTACCTGTTTTATGGACATAAATGAAAGTCAGTATGTGTCAATTTTATTAGAAGTTGTCAACGCCAAATGTTAATATTTCCGGAAAATATCAATAAATTCGGAAATAACCAATTTTTTATTGTTTTTGGGCTAATTTTGAAGATTATTTTCTGCAAGTCTATTAGAATACTGTTCTATTAATTTGTTCTAATTCAGTTATGAAAATCTGACTTTATATCAATATTGATAAGTTCTTTATATTAAGCTTAGGTTTTGATTGCATCGAAGGAAAGGTTCTAGAAATATCTTATCAAGTCACTAAAATAATCAAGAAAATTATCTTCAAAACTAGTGCAAACAGATTTAAAAATATCAATCATCGTGGGTGTGGTGAGCCCACACTAGTAGTACTAGTAATAAATAATCCACCTAGAAACACTACCCGAATCGGGTAGTGTCACGCCTACCCCGAAAGGGAAATGGCTTAATGGTATAAAAATAAAATTGCTTTTTGATTTATTAACATTTTTCGGAAGCATTAAAATTTGTATTTTTTTTCAATAACTTCCAATAAAATTAATATATTGCTTTCAATTTGAGACCATTATGCGTATAATTTCATCATGTTTCGTGTAGTAATTGGAAGTAAATTTACAGTCGAATATTTTTAAAACTAGTGTGCTTTTATAAAGTATTGAAAAAGATGGGTCTAAAAACTTTTGCATGGTAGTGTATTACATTCTCTTATAAACTATCCAATGTAGGTATATTCTTAAAATCTATCACTTATATCCCAAAAAAATTAATTTTCCACGATTTTAAGAAAAATATAATTCTTAAACAAATAATAATTTTTTGAATAATTAAAAATTATTTACAAAATACTTGGAAACTCGTCCCTTAACAATTAAAAATAATACTTGTTAAAAAAATCCAAAGAATACCGTTTTTAGTATGAATTAAACAGAAAACGGCTATTTTGCAGTTTTTGGGTCACTTTCCAAGGGCGGGGAGTCAAAATTAAAACTGACTGGGTGTTCTTTGAACATGCGTTAAGAGGTTTTAATATTTTATTTCTCAAAAAGTTTATAACAAGTAGCTCTTCTTTCCATTTTTTTGAAAATCAAGCTTTTCCCATTTAAAGCCCCATGTTAATTTTATAGGCTCGGAGGCACGGGTTAACTTTGATAAAAAAAGAAAAATGTTAAGTTAATAAACTGTAAATATAAATTAAGTACCTACTCATTTTTAAAACTGAACTATAGTTCGGCTCTTAACAATAGAATTATGATAAAATTGATTTTATAAGACGATTCTGAATCTGTTCATAATTGAATAATTTATAGATTTTTGTGTTAAAAATTGAACTATTTCAATTCGAAAGCCTTAGTAACTGATGACATGTATGCATCCGATTGAAACTTCAAAATCTTTTTACAATTTTCAAAAACATTTCAATTAATATATTCATATTTAAAATGAGAAATTATAATTCAACTATTCAAAAATAAACTAAATGAGATTGCATACCATTAAGCCATTTCCCTTTCGGGGTAGGCGTGACACTACCCGATTCGGGTAGTGTTTCTAGGTGGATAGTTTCTTGTAGTAAAGAACTACAAGTGTGGGCTCACCACACCCATGACGCCAACAGCACGCAGTAGTATTATTCCCGAACGGTCACCCATCCAAGTACTAACCGCGCCCAACACTGCTTAACTTCAGTGATCTAACGAGAACTGGTTATTTCAGAGTGGTATATTTAAAATAAAATAAAGCTGGAATTGTTCAAATTTCAGGGTGCTGAATGTAAACTTAAAAATTTTCATTGTTTCATTTTTTTTAATTTTTACTCTGTAAATGACATTTTTCAATTTAGATTTTTCAAGAAACAACTTATAATCACTAAATGGTACTGCTTTTAAGTTAAAATAGTTTGAAAAAAATATAATGTTGAACACTTACAAATTTCTCAAAATGAAATTAGCCTCGAATCATTGAAATTTCAGAGTGCTGAATGCAAACTTAAAAATGTGCATTGTTTAATTTTTTTTAATTTTTAATATATGACAAGATTGTTATGGCAGAATCAATCGAGGACTTGTAAAGAATGTTGAATAAACGTAATACAAGCATGAAGAACATGGGCCTCAGAATTAACGTAAATAAAACAAAAATCATGGTGTTCGAGGGAAAAAGTGAAAAACAATGTGCAACATTGTCCTACATGATGAGAGATTAGAACAAGTTGACAAGTACGTATATCTAGGTAGTCTATTCACTAACGACGGAAAAATAGATGGATAGTTAGATAGGCGCATTAATAAGGGTAAGCAGGTTATCGGTAGAGCAGGTTCCATCCTCGCAAATAAAAACATATAAAAAAAAGCTAAAATGGCCATACATAATTCTATATTCGCAACGACTGTACCATACGGTAGCGAGACGTGGATTTGTCAAGAAAAGGACAGGAGTGAAACTAACGCGATTGGCATGAAACCCCTGCGCACAATATGTGGGAATGCACTGCTGGACAAAGTCCGAAACGAGATAATCCTCAAAGAATGTGGTACAGGAGAGACACTAGTTGACATATGGGAGAGAAATCTGTTAAGATGGCTCGGACATCTTGAAAGAATGAAAGATGAATGACTGACCAAACAAGTGTATAAAGGTAAAGTAAAAGGCAGAATGCCCAGAGGTACACCGCCGAAAGAATGGTTAGAATCTGTGAATGAGACACTAATTCGAAGAGACATAAGAAGCCATAGAAACAAGAGTGCTTGCATGAAAAAATGCATGGACGTGAATGAAGCTAGAGTAGTATGCCAGGACAGAAAAGTCTGGCGACAAATAGTTTGCAAAAACAGAGTGACAATAGAGTGAATGACGCCTGAAACAAGGACCTTTGGTATTAATGGGCCAAGTGGAGAACCACACATAACAATTTTGTGAGACTCTTCACTTGGGGTGATCGCCAGAGAGATTGATCAGCAACCTGGGTCGGAGCAATGTTATTTTCCAACCGAGCAAGTCACGCCTACCCCGAAAGGAAAGTGGCTTAATGGCATAATAATAATAATAATGAATTTTTTTTTTTAATTACTGCTAGACTGCGTCGGTACAAGAAAAGTAGTGCAAGAAGGCAACAAAATCGAAACTTTCAGGCAGATGAAAGAAGGTTCTATCGTGAACTGAGTGTAAAGCAAAATAACCAGCAAGACACCGAAGTCCCTCAATTGGAAGACATGACTAACTATTGGTCAGATGTTTGGGGAAAAACTAACAGAAGCAATTTGAACACTGCGTGGTTCCAACAAGAGAAAGAAAGAGCAAGCAATAACCCTGAAATCGAGCTGACGAACATCACAGCTTTAGATGTTTCAACGGTTTTGAAAAAAACATGTAACTGGAAAGCTCCAGGTCCGGACATGATGCACAATTTCTGGTACAAGTACCTGACTAGTGTGCATGCTGCGTTGGCACAGTGTTTTCAGAAGATCATCGAACATCCAGATCTGATGCCAGGCTTTATGCTACAGGGTACTACGTATATGTTGCCTAAAAAACCAGACGCTCAAAATCCATCTGAATTTCGACCGATAGCCTGTCTTCCAACAATATATAAATGTCTTACAGCTATCATAGCAGATAAGGTATATTCTCACTGCGACGAGAATGACATCCTTACAGAGGAACAAAAAGGATGTTGTAAAAACTCCCGAGGCATTGAAGATCTAGTCACCATAGACGCTGTTGCCATGACGCAAGCTCGTAAACACCAATGGAACTTGCACATGGTATACATTGACAACAAGCAAGCGATTCCTTCCGTATCACATGACTATTTGCTTGAAGTCTTAAAAGTATACAAAATTTGTCCACGCATCATTGACTTCCTAAGTCGTGCGATGATGCTTTGAGGTACAAGAATCAAGTATTTTGATCATGGACAACCGAGGATAACTAGATCAATACGCATTAAGACGGGTATATTCCAAGGAGACTCCTTCAGTGCATTATGGTTCTGTTTAGCGTTTAACCCACTGAGCAAAACTTCAAATAGCATGTCTCATGGGTTCCGAGTAAATGATAATGAGGATGGTCATCAAGTGACCCATCTTCTATACATGGATGACCTGAAGCTATACGCTAGTTCGGACGAGAAACTGCAGCAAGTTATTGATGTTACAAAGCAGTTTCCCAATGATAACAACATGGAGTTTGGACTAGATAAATGCCGAACAGTGCATTTAATCAGAGGAGAAGTAGGGACCGCAGAGATAGAAAACGATTTCGGGAATGACATCGAGGCAATGGCTGAGGGCGAGTCATATAAATACCTGGGTATTCTTGAATCTAAGGGTATTCAGCATACGATAGTTAAGAAAAGCCTAACGACTGCCTTCACTACAAGACTCAGATTGGTTCTGGAGAGTTCTCTTAACTCGGCAAATAAGATCAGGGCAATCAACACCTACGCCATCCCTGTTCTCACGTACTCCTTTGGGCTCATCAAATGGTCGAACACTGACCTCGAACGATTAAACAGAATCATCCGCGTAGAAATGACGAAACACCGAATGCAGCACAGTAATTCGGCGATTGAAAGGGTAGTTATACCACGACATAGAGAGGGCAGGGGCATTGTAGATGTCAGAAAACTGTGTGAGTCACAAGTTATACAGTTGCGAGACTATTTTAACAGCAAGCGGGATGTTACGCTTTACAACACCATCTGTAAAGTGGATCTTGACTACACGCCCTTGAATTTGTCCTCAGAGGAGGCCTTGAATATCAGGGCAGAAACCATAGAGGAATTAGAAACGCAATGGAGACAGAAAGCCATCCACAGCGAACACCCCAAAACGCTAGATCAATATGAAGTGAATAGTGAGGCATCCAATATTTGGCTGAGAAAGGGACTCCTGTATCCAGAAACGGAAGGATTCGTCATTGCGATTTAGGATAGAGTTATCAACACTAGGAATTATCGAAAACACGTGTTACATCAAGACGTGGTTGACCGGTGCCGATTATGTGGAGATACCAACGAATCCATCGAGCACATTATTGATGGTTGTCGCGTAATGGCTCAAAGAGAATATACGCACAGACATAATGATGTGGCGGGCATTGTACATCAACAACTTGCCTTAAACCTAGGACTCTTAACAGAATGGATGCCTTTCTATAAATACATTCCAATGTCCGTTTTTGAAAATGAAGATTACATCTTATATTGAGATGTGACTATCGAGACGGATCATTACATCCGAGCCAATCGACCTGACATCGTGATGCGAGAGAAAAAAGGTGGAAGAGTCTACATCATCGACATTGCTTGTCCGCTTAACCGAAATTTGCAGGCAACCTATACAACCAAGATTCATAAGTATAGCGAGCTAAGGCATGAAGTTAAGGCAATATGGAGGAATGTGAAACATGCATCTATTCATCCTATTGTGATTTCGGCTACAGGCAATGTGCACGCAAGATGCACTGAACATCTTGAACATTTAGGAGTCAATAGGGTACTGGCGTCAGCTCAAAAGACGGTTTTATTAAACACCTGTCGCATTGTAAGAAACTTCGTAGACCACAAGGAAGCAAGTGACTAAGAACCTATGACGTGACACATGGTAGCTCTAAGAAAGCATCAAGAGGCGACTGGTGTCACCTTCAACACTCACGACCGCTGTGTAAGGATAACAGCGGCAAAGCCAAACTGCAAACTACATTATGCTTCCAATTTTGTACCTACAACATCATCGTCAATGATTTCAAACAACGTATTGAAATAACTTATAACATCCTGATCTCATCAGTCACTTGACTTAGTCCGTGGCTATGACGAAAAACCGGGTTCACCCGAGAAAAAGTTTGAAAAAAAAAAAATAAGAGCCCTTGTGGCTCAGTTTGCTAGACGCTCGGACTTCACCTCAGAGGTTCGGGGTTCGATCCCTGAGCCGTTACCTCTTGAAATTTTTCTATTTACCTTTACCGAGGTTCTGGTGGTTTGGAACCCACCTTAAGCTGTAGGTCCCCCCATCATGCACTTGACTGCAACCCAGTCCGCGACTGAGAGGGTAAAAAGCAGGCTTTGCCCAATATGTCAGCGCTCACGCTCTTATCAGGTCACTTGATTGCATTATAATCATGCGTCCATGACTGATAATAAATACCGGGACAACCCCGTGCATAATATGCGAACAAACAACAAATCCAACTCTAACCAAAAATTCCTTCGACATATTGGGCAATAACCATGTTAAGCCTGAGAGAAAAATAAGCTTCCTTATTTTAACATGGTAGCTCTAACATAAGAAAGCATCCCGAGGCGACTGTTGTTACCTCCAACACTCAAGGCCGCTGTGTGAGGATAACAGCGGTAAAGACAACCTGCAAACTACACCATGCTCCTAATTTTATACCTACAACATGAGCGCTGAAAATTTCAGACATCGTATTATATTAACTTCTAACATCCTTATACATCATTGACTATGATGAAAAACCGGGTTCACCCGAGAACAAGATTAAAAAAGAAATAATAATAGACGGTACCGAAGCCCTACATGATAGCCCTACCGAAGGCGATCTCGCGTTTTTGTCGCGATAGGGCTTGAGCTTTCCTCTAATGAATTTGACAGCTATGTTGGCCGTAGCATTGCTACTGACAGGGTTTCCTATGCCAGAGAGGTAGATAACGAAGAGGAAAGTGACTAAGAGGAACACCAAAACCCATGAATGATAATGGAGAGTATTTTAAAATTTTTGAAACGCTTTTCGCTACCCGAGGATCGCCGGGGCGCCCCTGGAGCCACCGCTGGGGTCACAGAATGCGGGACGGTGGTGATGGTGAGCTGCGAGATGGTCAGCCAGATCTCACTAATCAAACAGCTGGCCAGCAGGAATATCCGCAACATACGGTAAGCAGTGAAACATCAACTGTGTCTGCTGAGGATGCCTTGGCTAGCGTTGGCTATTTGCAGCCAACCAATTCAACAGAAATACCGTGGGAGAGCATCAAGTGGGATACCACAATGAATGAGGAACTGATGCGTCTCTATTATAAATGTGCGAAGTTTGAAACCTCACGCAAAAAAGGACAAAATTTCAGAACAAAATTTGCCCCAAAGTATCCTCAAATAGAGAAAGTCGCACTAAGAGATCTTATCGCTAAGGTGAAGGACATCAGGACTAATCTACTCATCTCAGAAGATCGAGCAATGGAAATCAAACAACAGGTTGATTTGGAGTGAAAAAACAAAGGCAATGAACAGCAGTTAGAGAAAGCCACGTCATACGAACAAGCATCGGCAATTGATGTTCTTCCTCAACCTGATGATGATCCAACACCACCACATCCTTCGGAGGTAAATGGCCTAATACAACCATTGCCAGAAGCAGAGATTCAACAACCAAGGAGGCGATTAAGATGGACATGCCACATGAACAGAGATGTAATTTACTTTTATTTTTTGGCAAAGAAAAGTGGGCAAAGTGTAAGGAGAGACGATCATCGTCTCTTCTTACTTAAGTGCTCAAGACCAGCCACAAGAATAAATGAGCAGAATCTAGCAGATCGAAAACGCTCAATATCTGTAAACAGATTGCTCTCGGCTGTTGAAATAGCTGCCATCGAAATGGAAGTGGAACAGCAGCTTCCTATTGATGAACTTCCATTGGAAGATGTGGACAACGAAGACTTGATTAAAGCTGAAGGCATAGGTGCTAGAGATAATGAACATCAAGCACCGGATCCACTAGAACCACATCCGGACATTATAAACTATTATCTGAACAGCGAAATCCCAGAAAAACTACAGCAACTTGAAAGGAATTTCGGTCATGCTTTATTAGAGTTCAGGCATGTAGAGCCAACACAAAGGCATTCACTGCCCAAGATGAACATCACAAATGATCTGCAGGCACTCATAGAACACCTGAACAGCAAGGTCTTACGTATGCATTTGAACGCAACACAAAATGCGTTAGAGGTGCAAAGTCTTGTATACTGTGCAGCTGTGGCAACCGTTAGAACGTTAGGCCGCAGAACTCGGCCTATAAATGCAGCCTTTCTCCCAGGACGGGAGCAAGATCCACCATGGAAGATCAGGTTGGATATGCATGTCAGCAAAGTAAGGTGCAAATTGGGTCGACTGACTCAATATAAGAAAGGACATCGAACCAGAAAGCTGATACACCATGTTATTAGAATCATCCACCCTCGGCCCTATGGCGTGGCACATGGTAGCTCTAAGAAAGCATCCAGAGGTGACTGTTGTCACATTCAACACTCACGGCCGCTGTATGAGGATAACAGCGGTAAAAACAAACTGCGAACTACACCATGCTTCTAATTTTGTACCTACAACTTCATTGCAAATGATTTCTAACATTGTAATAAATTAACTTATAACATTCTTATATCATCAGTCACTTGACTTATTCCGTGGCTAGGACGAAAAACCGGGTTCACCCAAGAAAAAGTTAAAAAAAAAAAAAAATAATAATAATGCTAATAACCGGATGCCAAAGGCAGTTCTTCTGGGATCACTTCATCTGGTCCGTCAAAACTGTTCCTCATAACATTCTACAAAGATTGGTAGCGTAAGTTCATCCGCGGCTAGAGACACTCCAAGGAACAGTGTTGCCAGATGTTATCTCGCGTAAATTTCCCGCTATTGCTTACTTTCTAGTTTAGAAGGAGCAGAAGCGGATGACGTACATTAGGGTGGTTCTTATTTATAGTTTTTGGATTTTTTTTCTTCAAATCTCTCTACTCTCCCCCCCCCCAAGTTTTTGTTCGAATGCCCAAAAAAAAATCTCCAAATTTGAGCAAAATCGGTTGATATTTAGGTGTGGCGCAAAGACCATGAAGTTTCCCATTGATTGAGCATGGGAAAAAGTCAGCTTTTTGTAAATCTTATATTTAAACGCGATAATATGTTACAAATAATTTGGTGTTTCAGTATATTGTTCACAATTTGTCAGAGAATAAGAATCAATCCTGAATTTTAAGGTTAAATAATTTTAAGCTACTCTTATGGGTCCCTAAAGAAAATCCCATAAGTGACAAATTTGAATTTTACGTAATATTGCAGTTTATTGACGCTTTCTAAAAGTTAAAAAATAAATAAATAATCATTAATCGGTAATATAAAAATACCCAGTCACTTTTCAACTAATATTCAATTGTTTAAACAAATTTAAATTGTGTCAACATTCAAGAGTATTCTTAAAAAGCAAAGTAGAACATACAAATATTTCAATCTTTCGAAAAATAGCAAAAATAAAATATGTCAACAAAAAAATTGTTCGAACAATTTAAATTTGTTTGAACATCTACGATTATTCATAATAAACAAATTAGTACTTGAAAATATGAAAATTCGTCAAAAATTTAGTGAGATAAAATGTTTCTCCTGCTTTTTTTTAGGTAAAATATATACTTGAACAGATACGTATTATTCAAATAATTGTGAAATTATTTATACAAATTATTTTATTGTTATCATTGATTAAATAACTCATAGTCTGGAAAATACGTTCATTTCGCGAGTTAACTGAAAAGAAAACAAATATTTAAACGAATGAAAATTGTTTAAACAATTAAATGTCAGTTAACAAATGACTGGGTACTCTTAACTTACCGATTTGTGATTATTTATTTTTCTTGAACTTTCAAAAAGCGTCAATAAGCCGCAATATTACGTACAATTAAAATTTGTCGCTTATGAGGTTTTCTTTGGGGACCCACAAGAGTGGCTTAAAATTATTCAACCTCAAAATTTATGATTGATTTTTATTCTCTGACGAATTATGAACAATATACTGAAACGCGGAATTATTTGTAACATATTATCACGTTTAAATATAAGATTTACAGCAAGCTGACTTTTTCCCATGTTAAATCAATGGGAAACTTCATAGTCTTTGCGCCACCCGTAAATATTAACCGGTTTCTCTCAAATTTGGAGATGATTTTTTTTTCGGGCATTCGAAGAAAACTGGGGGGGGGGGGGGCCCCGGAGGGCAGAGAAATTCGAGAAGTGAAAAATAAGGGCCACCCTAGGATCTTTCCTCACTCCGGAATTTTTTATATTGACATCATTCATTAAGATGGCGATACATATTAATACGACTGTGGAGGCCCTTCGTCGAAGGGCGAAACGTTGAAGTTTCTCTAATAAATTTTTGGACCAGTATACCAACATTAATAACATCTTCTAATTAATAATTGTTATTGTTTTAATATTAGTATTACGTCTGTTCAACAAAAAAGGAATCGCGATTATTCGTAAACGATGCAAGAAATTTATTTTATCTTTTTTTTCAAATTAAAGATCACTAAAAGGGCTACGGCAAGCTCACCTAATACGTCGTCCAATCTCCGTCACTGTCCAAAATAGCTTGGCACCTCCTAGGCATGCTTTCGACGGGATTCGGGTTCCCTTGTGGAAAAATTTCGTGGCAGTCTTGAATTATGCAGAAGCCAGTACAGTTTTTCTCAAGCCTGTCTATTCACGAAATACTAGCCTGGCGCTACACTGGCGCTTTCTAGTTTTGCTAGATACATAAAGATTGTCCAGATTTTTTAGGGTTGACCAAGATAACGATTCTCTGAGAACGGCAATTAAATCCGAACTCAAGAGAAACCAAAATCAAGGTCTATGGCTTTTTATCTATTACGGCTTAGAATCACGGTTTGGAGTTGAACAAAAATTGCAGAGGTGAATTCAGAAAATAATCACTTTCGAATGAAAGATTTAGGAAATTACAATACACAATTGCACAAGTGCTCACTCTCTTAAAATGAACCAGTGAAATCTCACTGATTTCCAGTGAAATCTCACTGATTTCCAGTGAAGTCTCACTGATTTCCAGTGAAATCTCACTGGTTGAAATAGCCAGAAGTGTGTCACTGACAATCAGTGAGAATTCACTGGTTCATTCAGTGGAGTTCAGGCACTGGTTTAATCAGTGAGGTTTAATGGTTTCTCAGTACCAGTAGTCATCTGGTCGTACGCCTTGTCGTCCGTCAGCTGGTAAGATATTACACGTATCGTTCATCACTTTTGTGCTAACCTTTGCAAAATTATGTATGAAAAACCGCACTTTACTGTTACAGAAATAAATAAGGACCGCGCTGCAATATACTAGTAATAGGATATAATATATTGCGTCTAATTGTGGGAAGGCCCGTCCTTACGTCAGCGTGTCGTGTCGCTCATAGTCAAACCCAAGTCACCAGGGACCTCCCACTATCAAGCGAAAGATATTATATCGCCTGCTCATTGCAGCCAGGCGCCAAATCTTCATAAAACAAACACTAGTACACAATAAGGTTCGTTTTCACTCGAGAAATGCCAAGACCTGCAGTGCGACTCCGATGCTGTTTCGAAGTCGAAAGTCGAACGAACCTCTCTTTCTATCTCCACACGTTAGAAAAAGAGGTCCGTTCGATTTTCTACTTTCGACACGGTATCGGAGTCCCACTGCAGACCGGCGACGCGCACGTACCAACGACTAGAGGTTCATGTCTTGCTCAATCTATCATTTGGCGTCACTGATAGAATCAGTAGCGCTATTTTAGTTAAATCACTTACTGTTTCATCCAGTCAAAGTGGACAAATCACTGGTTTACCAGTGATAATTCAAAATACTGATTCAATCAGTGACGATTTCACTGGCTGCTAATTAGTGAAATGTCACTGGTCAGCAGCTAAATTTCACTGCTTCAGCAGCGTATATACGCTGATTTGAATTAGCGGTATACTTATCGCTGATTCAGATTTAGAGAGTTCATGATAGACCAAAAATTCTTGATGGGGTTGGCATCGGGAGACTTTTTAATGTATTTTGCACATGCAGCTTGCTTCATTTTTGAACCCAGCGGATGTGAGCACAAGAAGACAGCTTCAAACCTTCTCACGCAACAGACATTTCGATTTACGTGTGATCTCTACGACAGTTCGAGGGATACTGAAACTGAAATTAAAAAAAAGGAGAGAAATTAAATATCTTCAATGGTTTACGAATAATCGTGATTCCTCTTTTCTTTTAACAGACTGTAGTTTAGTCTTAAAATTTCATATATAGATTCATATATTATTCATTGTACAGGGTTTGAATGTATTATCCCTAATTTTATATTATATTCTAGGTATATATTTATCTATATATTATTCTATATTGTATTATATATATATATATATATATATATAATTTAAAAAAAAGTTAAACAACCATCGCAGGGTACCACTAAAAGCAACTGCCAGCTAAAAAAAAAATAAAAAAGAATAAAATTTAAAAAAATAAAAATTTCAATAGCCCCCAGTAGAACCGCGGTAAAATACACCTATGGCCACAGCTCACATCCGTGAGATGGGTGGTCACAGTGCACGACGGAATCACAACGACAGGCCGGCGAAACCCTCGTGTGTCTTTAGGACACGAAGCGACCCAAGGATGACAGCTTTCTGCATCCATCTCGCAAGTGCCTTGGCATATTTTTGGCACGCGGGTATGGCTCTAAGGTTACGAACCAGTGATAATTTAGCACCTCCAAAAGCACCTATCACTCCTTTGCAGTGATGTATTCGGACGGAGCCGAGAATTCGATCACGAATATAGTTCGTTTCTCGAAGTCTTGGAGAACAATGCGAGGCCTCGAGTGCGCAACGGAGACTGCTGCCCGAAAATCGTAGTTCCAGAAAATCTGGCACTTCTCGTTTCGGACAATTGACTCTATATCCCTTGGAGCGTTCGGCAGGGCAGGGTCGCAACCAGCACCGTAAGAGCGACAAAGGTGGTAATAAATCACTCTTAGGTCCGCATTATGTCTAAAGATATATGTTGTTCCTGCGTGGGTCGGACACCCCGATAGTATGTGTTCTAGGTACTCAGCGTGTGCATGACACGCTCTGCACCTATCACTGGGAACTTCTCGACATAAAATGCGGTGACGGTATGCTAAGGTGGAGATGACACCGTCCTGGCATGCGAAAATAAAGCCCTCTGTACCTGAATTGAGCCCCGATGATTTGAGGGAAGCAAAAGTTTGCTGCTTCGACAAGGACTGTTTTTCTACATTCCTGTGAAAGTTTCCGTGCATATGCTTGTCGAGCAGCTCTTGGAGAAATTTTCCAACCTCTGCTTTCTTTACTTCGGCTTTTAGACGTGAAGCATCTAGATGGAGTAATGCACTTTCCTCACTTCTGATGTTAAAATTGAGGCCAAGGGTCTGGGCAGCTTGCTCCGTGGCTTTGTAAAGGAACGCTCCTTCGCCAATCATCTCGTGGTTTCTGACCATCTTTAGGAGAGGATCTCTGTTATTCCCAACGATGTAAGCTGTACTTAAAACAATTCGGTTATGAAGACACTGGAGATTCAGGTGTCCGCGTCCGCCTTGATGGCGTGAAATGTATAATCGCGGAACTGACGAATTGATATGCACGCTTTTATCCATATGCATGATCTTACGCGTAGTGACCCTTAAGCTCGTTCTTCGTCCATTGAACCACCCCAAACGAGTAGAGTAAAACCGGTACGGCAAGCATATTAGTCGCAGATACCTTGTTCAACGCCGACAGATTGGAAGACAAAATCTGTCAAAGAAGATGCTTGTATCTGCTTCGGAGAGACTCCTTCACTGATGTTACTTCCTGAATGCGGCTTTGAGGCACGGCCAGGTATGTATAGGTCTCTCCAGTGTTAAGATGTCTAATAACACTTATATCCACAAGCTCATGGTCCTTTAGAACGCCAGTAATCTTTCCTTTCTTCAAATGAATTTTGGCACAGTTGTCCAAACCAAAGTCCATCCCAATCTCTCCTGTGTAGTTCTTGACGATATTTATAGCAGTTTAAAGTTTGCTTTTACCAGCGGCATAGATCTTCAGGTCATCCATATAAAATACATGAGTGACCTTATGCTCACGCTGATTAGTGTCGCCACAGAGGTATCCAGGAGAATTTCGTAGTGCGAGAGATAAAGGTAGAAGTGTAATGCAAAAAAGCAAAGGGCTCATACTATCCCCTTGAAAGACGCCCCTCTGGAAGGTGACGTTGTTCGTCGTCAGACGATGATTCCTAGATGAGATGGTAAATCTAGTTTTCCAAAGAGGCATCAATCTCTCTATGCATCTCACTATATGTGGATGTACTTTCAAGCTTTCCAACAGAGAGATGATAAGTCTATGAGAGGTTGAATCGAAAGCTTTATGGTAGTCAATCCAGGCCATTGACAGGACGCGCTGATGGACTGTAGCGTCTTTACAGACACACCTGTCAATCAGCAGGTTCTCTCGACAGCCTGCTACACCTTTTTTCGAGCCTCGTTGTTCGTACATCTCTCGCCATACAGGCTCAATTCGTCGAACAATCCTGTTGTTTAGGACAGCTGTAAAGATCTTATACAGTGTGTTCAAACAAGTTAAGTCAACAAAATTCGATAAATATTATTTGTATTATATTGATAATTTATGTCCAAAGACCCTTTTTATTCTCATTAAATCATCCATATTTACTGAACTTTAGTCCAAAGGTACAAATTATATAACAACTTTCATTCCTTATTATCAATTAACCACTTCAATCACTTCAATAATACTATTTATCAACATATTATTTCATAATTCAATCAATTAAAATTTTATTGCGAAACTCCAATTAAAAACAATTCTGCTCTATAAATTCATGTGCGATTTAATGCAATTAGATGCATCGCATGACCAATCTCCACTTTTATATTAACCTCTATTGAATAATATAAAACCATTCACAAAATTCTTTTTGATTTTAAAGTCATCAATTTAATCCAAAAGACGATTCATTGGCTTGCGAAACAATTCATTTCAATAGACCGCACACTGGTTCTATTGCATATCTACAATTCACTGCAGTTGCAGACATTCAATTCAATTCACTGACAAATTTTTCAATTGCGATTTAACAATTGGATATTAAATGCAATTCACAATACTTGACTATAATAATTGCTTTCTACCAAAATTGTCGATTGACGATTTTATTTTTTAATTGCAGTCAATCGATTTTAAATGAATCTTTTTTTGCAGGGATGCTTATCACAAGTTTTCTCTCAAAAGCTTTTGACCTAGAATACAATTTTTTGACCAAATTTTTTTTATCAACCAAAAAATGTGGCTGAATCAACCAAACTTTTTCTGAATGCATGCGGTGTAAACTGTAAATGTAAATGCGGTGTAAATGTAAACTGCTGCAGTAGTAAAGGGTTACCAGCGTGAAAGCGTGGTAAAGGAGACACGCCCCTTTGGACATTCTGGCCTATCGCGGACAAAAGGTCCCCCAAGTGCATAATTACGCGAAGGAAGAGTCCGGCAGGTGCCGTGTATAAGGGTTGGGTGTCAGGGCCGAGAAGGGTTAAATGAATCAAGCAATGTGAGTTGATTGGCCGGGCAGACGGGTCGATAAAACTACGCGTGAGAAAGGCTTGTGCAGACTTTATATACTCCATGTGGCGTCCATCTTCAGAGTACCTACATTCATAATGGCGCTATAAATGTCTTATTTAATATTGAGAATCTCGCTCGAAATTTGGTGTGTCATAACTTCAAAATCTTTGGCGGGTGACGGATCACTCTATCCCCCTAAATCTGATGGGCTAGGAGAGCAAAAAAAGTTCCTAATTTGTTAATAAAGGACCCTCAAAATGCGGATTGGACCTAAGAGTTCGTTACGAACTTGAATATACGAAGACTATCCATATTTTAGCTAGCTTCTACACATAATCACGGTTTGGACTTGAAAAAAGTTACAGAAGTGAATGCAGAAAATAATAATTTTTGAATAAAATATTTAGGAAATTACAAAACCTAATTGCACAAATGCTCAAGTAATAATTAAATATACACTATTACATATTTAAGATAATGAACAATAATTATTGAAGATTATTAAAATCTTAATACACTAACTGTATTCTAACAAAATTGTTTTTTTAAGAAGTTTTGAAAATATTTTCTTTCAATTGAATTATGTAGTAAAGTTATAATAAATTTATATTAAATGTATAATAATCATAATATGTATAATGCTATCCATTATACTTATAATATGACAGAAATTCGAATGTTAACATTAATGATTTATTTAATTTATTTTAATCATTTATTTATTGCGTGAATGATAATAAAGTCTAATGTATTCATTATTTCAAATAATAAACAATTATTATTTCGTAGCCTAATCGCAAGTATATTCATACAAACTTTATTATTTTCAATGACTTATTCACAAACCAAGCACTGTTAATGTTTAAAAATTATTCATGTTTTATTGAAATAAATATTACGATCTAATTAATTGAAATTCATATACGATAAAAATGAAAAAAAATTTAACTTTTAAATGGCTGACTGTGTTAAAGCGCGCCCGGACAAAAGTTACAGCAGCATAATATGAAGTTACATCAAATTTCGGCACCCGGCGAGGGGCCGTTCACTGGAGGAATCAGTGATTTTCCTTAGAATCGATTCAGAATCAGTCACTCGTCAAAAGATTTTTCAGAAATATGTGGGAATCAGCTTGATTCGGTAGAATCTTAGAGATCGATTCTGAAAGTTTGAAACATGCGTTTATAAGTAAGATTCAGAAGAAACACCGGAAATCATTGAGAATCGCCAAGGATCACTCGGAATCGCTACGATTCCGTGCAGACTCGGGCAAGTCAGCTTGGGATCAACGCCTTAAAACACGCCAAGTGCGCAGTGTCGAACGCAGGCTACACATACGAGGAGTCCGTAAAGCTGTATTGCTTCTCAGCTGACATCGCTGGTGGTTTTTTTCCGTTTAAAACTTTTGAAATTTTTGTAAAAGCTTCTCTATTTTGGGTTCGAAATCTTCAAAAATGTACATTTTGTTTTACTTTTTTCGAATTTTTTTCACATTTTCAATTACTTCTTAATCTTTTTGAAACTTCTAATTATCTCTTGAACTTATTCGATTTTTTTCTGGAGCAATAATTGTTTAATTGTCATGTGTTCATTAAAATTTGTTTAATGTCTTTCCAAAAATTTTCTGTTAAAATTAATTTTTCAAAATAAAAAATAATTTCAAATTTTCCCAGGAATTTAGGACAATTTGTTTATTACCTGAAAATCTTTCAAACTCTTTAACAAACTTCTAAATTTTATTTTGAAAATCTTGAAAAATCTATATTCTGTTTGAAATAATTTATTAACTATTGTGTACATTAAAATTACAAAATTTTACTTTAAAATAGAATGTTTTTTAAATAGAAGAATTCAAATTAACATTGTAACGTTCAAAGTTTAAGTTTAGCTCTGTGAAATTTTAAAGATTCAAGGCTTTCTGTTTCAAACAATTCAGTTTCAAATTGTTATTTATGAATATTCTATTTTTATAATTGTTTATTTTAAATGAACAGTCAAAAAGTATTAAGTCACTGAAAAATTGTTATTTTCTTTAATTAAAAAATTTCAATTTGAATGGGTTAAAAATGGAATATTTTAGACTTTCATAATTGAAAAAGTCAACAATTTAACTTAACGTTTAAAAAAAAAGTTGAAATTGAACTTATTTTAAATTTCATGATATATCATGTGACATGAAGTTCGTGATATTTCAATTGAATGGTTAGATTTTTCTTTGAAAAATTTGTAAAATTCCCAGTCACAAACTAAATTCACTGTCTTCCCCCCTTTTTCCTAGTCTCCAAAAAATTCCCGGTCATTTCTGGGTTTCCCTGGTTTCCCAGTACAGCAGGCCACCCTGAGAAATACATGCAATTAAACATGTTGTGTAATCGGGTTAAAAATACCCCCCGGCCCACCCACACACACACATAACAGATCGTGACGAAACACGAAGCCCGACCTCCAACTTTTAATGCTACGTAATATGTAAACGCTCCCCTAGTGTGGTCGAGAAACGAAGGAATCGATGAAGAATCAACGAAGAATCAGCTGGACTCAGGCGGAATCAACAGAAATCAGTCGTACTGATGCAACTCAATGCGCGCAAATGTCAGAATGATCCCTGTGCGATCTTCTGAGTTTGGCTTCGATTCGACGGCCCCTCGGCACCCGGCGTATGTACAAGATTTGTGGAAACACAATTTCTTTTCTTTTTTGTACAAAAACTTCTTAATGATTTTAATTAACTGAAAAATCTATAAATTCGACTTTTATGTGATAAAAATTAATTACATTAATTAATTATTAATTATTTTCTCATCAGAAAAGATCATCTGTATAGAAACTAATCGATCAGAGCGTTAGATCCCAGTCTAGCCAATGGACTGACAGCCTGTGGCGCACCATGCCAGTTAGAGAGAAACAGTACAGCGCCATGAAATTTTCCCACATTGGTTGAAAAATGGCCAAAAATGCTAATTTTCTGAAAACCTGACGTGGTGGAGAATATCTGGCACCAGATTCGGATTCAGCAACTCAAAAAATATATACACGGAAAAAAGTGGATAGTTAGATTCACTTCTATGTATTGTTAACTTGAAGTTCACTTGTTCGCATTGTACAAGAAACAATTCAAATATAGTTTATGATACTGAATGAGATAGTGATCTCAAAATATACAAATACCTCAAGTCAGCGTTACTACTTCAAATTGTAAAAAGAAAGATTATTAGAACAAGTAGCTTCAATAACTATTTGAAATAGTACAGTTGAACATATAAACTTTATGAATAACTCATTTTTATTGTAAGCAAATAATTGTGAGTTTGACTTTTGCAAGTGAGTTCGATCTCCTTTTTTACATTGCAATAAGCACTGCGCGAAATTGTTAGCCTTATACTATTTGGAATTTTAAGTAAGCTGAGTGGCACAACTAGAAACGTGTAGGACCCCTCCGCAAAATTTTTTAGGAGGTCCGTTTGAAATTAAAAAAGAAGGACGACTTACAACTTGCTTATCAGTCAAACAAAGTATTTTCGCTTCTCAATGCCCATAGGCAGTTTACGAAATGAAATAAATTGTGGAAAATTATTTTATAATGTTTTCTCTTTTATCATAATATTAGTTGAGATGATTATTATAAATAAACATAGTGGATAACTTTACTTTATACTTCAATACTGTTTTTTTGTAGAAAATTTTCAGAATTTGAAAATATTCTGAAGAATTATATTAAAAAAAGACTTTTTTTACATTATTTCTACTATGGAATTTTTTGCTTATGATATCATTAATTTCTTATAATACAAAACATAATTGGGATCGTATTTAATTAAGCCACCCAGGTTCAAATATTATATTATTTGGAAGAATTTTGTTTTAGTGGAATAATGCATTGCTTTTGACATATCATTTTTTGACACAATAATTAAAAAATAATTTTTAATAGAATTTTACTTGAAATGGATCTCCAATTTTAACGTAATAATAATTTTTTTAACCTTTTTACATTGATATTTGTAGAAATTACTATCATAAATGAAAAAAAGAATATTTTCTCATTTTTTTCAGATTTTTAACAACAATAAAATCTACCACACTACTGTGATATCGCGATTCACGGAACCGAATTTTTTTTTGCATTAAACCGTTTTTATTTTAATTCAGCATCCCCATATATCATGAGAAAAATTTTATTTTTGCAAAAAATTTGAATTTGAGTCACTATTCAAAGTTTGTCTGATGTTGAAATGGTGATTTTGATTTTGCATTTTATATATTATTACAATGTTTAACCTATTTTTTATGTAGTCATATATCAGTTATGTAAATGAAAATTGCGTTTAAAATAAAGTGAGATGATAATAAAATCAAATTAAAAATTTCAAGAATTTCATTCGTAAACATTTTTTCAAATCTTAATTTTCAATAATACAAAATATTAACTTTTTAAAAATTCTAATTTTAATAATTTTATAATAATACATATAAATTACTAATAATATATTTACTGTGTGAGTTAATACTTTTAAGCAAAATATTTTTCTCAATCTCGTTACAAAATATTAGATATCATATGTAAGAGATCAATTTAAAAAAATTTAAGTGAACATTTATTATCATTTCTTAGCTGGCCAGGTTTTTCTCAAAGAAACCGCTTGAGAGGAGGTTAGTTGCGCCAATCTCCCTCAGGTAGGTCGTGAGCAATAGGTTACTTGCGCCAAGACTCTTCAAGGGACGGATTAGGAGGATTAGAACTTCAAAGGTGGGGGGGGCCCCGCCCCTCTTTCAAGATAGGCGTAGGTATTAAATTAAGGAGATAAATACAGACTCTTATTAGGAAGAGGGAAAAATAATACAGATACATAATAACATAAGAATATTTATTTGTGTTGGCACGGGAAGAAAACCGTGACATATACCGAAATTACAAACTCCTTTTGTTAAATTGCATCCGTGTTCAATTTAAAAATTATGCGATTAACAAAATCTTGCTTTTTCAGCACGTCAGGTATACAAATTTTGTTTGATTTTCAGGTTTGTATTACTTTAATATTTATGAATCCATTAGTTCTACTATGACATAACTTCACACGGAGAAAAATGGATGTTTAAACGTAACATCTAGATCTTCAGGGTTGATATATTTTATGTTCAACTATAGGGCAGCAATCTAGATGTTCGAAGTTAGTATCTGTAGATAATAAAAAGTGAGATGTTACTCTGTAACAGTGTAACATCCAAAATGTTCAACCTGAAATATCCGAAATATTACATGTATGGTTATGTCAACTAACGGCTGTAAATATTTGTGGAATTTAATTATTTCTGAGAATTCAAGGAATTAATTGGTAACTTACTTGTGAATTGCAAACTAAACTTGAATGTTCATACATGAACGAAAAACAGATAAAGGGTATGAAATGACGATCAGATGATACGTTCCGTCTAGTTAAGGTTATGTTAAATATTTTTTATTCAAGATAAAAAATAAAAACGGGATAAGTAGGCTGAGAACAAATGATTTGTAATCTGCATTTAAAATTCTATCTATTTGTGGTTACTTAAAGTCATATTTTATTATAAACTTACAAACATGTTGTCAATTGTTCGAATGTGGTCGAGTCAATATAACCTCAAACTTAAGAACATTGTTCCATCGTGTAGACAGACAAAAATCGTTATGCAATTTTAATTAAGTATAGCTAATTTTGATTCTTCAAAAATGTATAAAAATTGTAATACTATTGAATTGTAATATTGAAATTATATAGCCCTCGAATATAGTCGTGAAATTTCAATGCGCGATATCATATATAAAATAATTTTTTCGTTTCCAAATCGATCGACAGTTTACACCATTTTTGTTGTTTTATTCATGAATCGTGTACAGAATGCGTGCAGTGCATATATACATATACATATATGCGTTACAATGCGAAATCGGCGAAGCTACTCTCCACAGAAGTGAGGTTTACTACAGAAAATAGTAATTCTTCTTCTCGCTGAGTGTCGACGTTTACCAAGTGGTGCAGTGCATCCTAATATTTGACATTGTTTATCCTACTCTTTTAAAAGTCAGTTTAACTCACCTATAAACACAAAATAGTAATTTTAACCAAATTCACCGACGAAAAGCTGCGTTTTAATTTAAAATAGTTAGAACTATACTGGTTCAGAGAGTTCTTCTAACGATCCACTTTTTTCTGTGTAGGCATAGTGGTCTGATACACCGCGCATAACACTTTTATTTCTTGTGTCCCTGTGTATTTATCAAGTCATTAAGGTAAATGTGCCAGTCTTCGTCAATGCATGGGTTGTCGGCAGATGACGCAGTATTTTACATATAGTAAGCTGTTGTGTTCTTCGTTCCCAGCAAAAATGTAATTTTTTACGTGTGTGGACATCGTAGTATCGGATGCAAATGATTTTGTGATAAGAAAAGTAAGTGACTTCAAGGAAAAAAAAACATTTTTGTGATCGGTCTTGCAGAGTGCTACATTCGAGTAAAATTCTTAAGTTTTAGGTTAGAGTACCAGTCAGAAGGAAAAGTCTCGTAGACGGTGGAAGCCACACAAGATTTCGGTAAGCCTATATTTATTATATAAATAAATGTTTTTATCACATGTAGAGGTACGAAAGTTTGTTGGATATTACATAATATTTCTGGAAAGTAGAAAATGCGACGACAGGTGAACCTGTACACTTGTTGCTTGAATATTCGACACAACTGCCGAATACTGAATTTTGCCAGGTATGATAGAGCAGTATTTATTAATTGTTCGTGCCATACATCAGTAAGTTGGAAAAAGTATTGAGAATAAATTAATGTTGACTTGGTTCAGTATTCGGCACCCAAAATACTATTCCTAAACAAAGAACTTTCATAAAATTGTTGATGCCGATTACTACAGCATTCTATAGATTCTATAAGGTGCTGCAGTCCTCGGCATCAAACAAAATTTACTAAATGCATTGTTGAAAATCCATGTGTCTATGCTTTTGTCATTCTTCTTATGAACATGCATTATTTTTGACTAAAATTATGAATATTTACAATGAAAATGATACAGACTTTTTTTTCTTCAAAAATTGTAATTTTCGCAATATTTTTAATCCATGTGTATATATTTATTTTATAAGATCTAATTAAATAATTCTTCCCTGGGGGCTGTAACACCTTGCAGTTGGTGGGGAGGCTTAAGCATGTGGGACATAGGGGTCAAAAGGACCTCGGCCTGCATGCGCGTGGATATGAATGAAAGGATCCCTATAAACGGGCTCTCTTGGGTGAATGGAAAAGGATCCCTATAAACGGGCTCTCCTGGCATGTATGATTACGGTATGGTAGAAGGGTGAAAGAGCCTAGCTAACACGGGCCTCTGGATGCCTGGGTCGAGGACCCTCCCGGACCGACTTACAGTTTGTAATCGGGACAGGAATGACCTGCGGCCCATATAGCGACTAAGAAACAGCCCTCCGTTTTTGTTATGGTGGTTTGCAAGCGGATATTTACACATTGAGTATCTCACTGAATGTGACCACCCCCCGTAAGCTGTGGGTGTAGAGCGAACGTGCTCATGGCACTTTGGCACCTAGGGGTTACGAAGGTGTCTTAACGGCCTCTCGGGGACACCGGACGACCTCCCCGAGTAAATAGTCTTACCCCTGCATGCGGGGCTTTGCAGGGGCTGACCTTTATTTCCCTAGCTTCTCGTGGGATGAATTATGAATTTGAATTTGAACATGCTAAATGATGGAAAAGGAGGAGGAGAAAGAAGGGAGGTGGCGGAGGGGGCTGAGGGGTTGGGCCTTCACGGGCCCAACTCAACTCTTACCCCTCTATCTGTCTCTCCGGCAAGCCAAGTTCAGTTGATGGCTGTGCCCCCAGTTCCCTCGGGAGCTGAGGGATCGACGGTCCCTCTGAACGAGGCTATGGTATTGGGAGAGGCCAATCGGCCCTCCAGTAAGAAAAATGGAATCAATGGTTCCCAGAAAAGGAGATTGAGGAGAAAAGCGCGGCAGGCTAGAGAAGCAGCTGCGGGAGCTGGAGCGTCGGCAGCTGAAGGGCTGACATCCAGCACTGAGGCCCAAAAGAGAGGTAGATACTCGGAGGGCACCCCACCGGGGGTGGCTGGGCCTGTGAAGAGGCACAAGCCGGCCCAGCTGCCGACGAACAGAGAGTCGTCGGGAGCTGGACTGACGGCCGCTCAGAGGACCAACCCCCTGACGGTGGTGGTGGCTGACACCAACTACACGGACTCATTGCTCACGGAGGAGCAGTTTGAGATCTTCAGGGAGGCCACCTGGAGGGCGCTCGGAAAAGGGTCCCCAGAGCAGTGGCCAAAATTTGTGACCTCCTTCTGCAGAGGAGGGGTCTTTGTATTTGTGGCACTCGACCCAGCGGCTAAAGCTTGGCTACTCAAAGCGGTGGTCGAGACAGAGTCGTGGGAAGGTGCGTCCCTTAAGATGGGTGGGGTTGAGTTGCTCCAAAGGATGGTAAGAGCTACGGCGTGGTTCCCGGGCAAACCAGAAGACCCGTCTGAGTTTCTCCGTCGTTTGGAGGGATTTAACCCCTCACTGAAGACAGCGTCCTGGCGGATTGTCAGGCACGAAAAGCCTCAGGAAGGAGGCACAATGGGAGGTACTAGGCATCTCCTAGTTGTGTATATTCCTGAGTCCCAAACGAGGGCCCTTTCGGCCCTCAACAACAGGACCTTCTATCACTTTGGACAGGTCAAATTTAGGGTTACCGGCCAGGGACAGGAGGGGCCTGTTGAGACGCAGGAAGATCGGGAGCAGAACTAAATGACAGCTCCTGTTCTCACCATTACCCAGATTAACTTGCATCACAGCAAAGGCGCCTCTGCAGTTTTGCAGAGGGGCATGGCTGCGAAGCATACAGGTATCTCACTAATCCAAGAACCGTGGTTAGTTCGAGATACCATAAGGGGATTAGAGGGGGCTGGTCTTTTTTGTTACAGGGACCCCAAGGGAGCCAAACCGAGGGCATGTATACTGACGAAGGGAGTTAGTGCTGTCCCGCTGCTTGAACTATGTTCGAGAGACCTGATGGTGATAGCCATGGATCTCAAAGGAATAAGGAGGGTAGTTCTAGGATCAGCTTATTTTCCTTATGACAGCGATACCAACCCACCAGTGGAGGTATGTACACTGGTGGAATATTGCAAGGTAAGAGGCATGCCTCTTCTGTTGGGGTGCGATGCTAATTCCCACCATACCTTGTGGGGTAGCACGGACGTCAACTCAAGAGGAATACCTACTGGTATTATCAACCTACTGGAATATCTAATCACTACAGATTTAGATATTCTTAACACAGGGAACATCCCGACGTTCCGTAATTCGGCCAGGGAAGAATTTATTGATATCACTCTCTGCACCAGTAATTTTAGGGATAGTATCAAGAAGTGAAGGGTTTCAGATGAACCCTCTCTCTCAGATCACTCACAGATAGAGTTCGTGTTGGAATCCGTTGTACCCGATGGTCCTAAATGGGTCAGAAATCCAAGAAGAACGGACTCGGATCAGTTTTCCACGGAACTAAGATGTGCACTATCAGAGGTGCCCAGGTCAATTCGAGACGTGGACACTCTTGAGATGGCAGCCAAAACTTTCACGGAAGCCATCAAAGCTACTTATGAAAGTAATTGTCGACCTACAAGAGGCCGAAGGGTGGGGAGACATACTGGTGGAATGGGAAACTCGAAGAGCTTCGCAGGGTAACCAGAGAGAGGTTCAGACGTGCCAGTATTGGCAAAACGAAGGAACTATGGACGTCATGCTCAACGATGAGGGACGAATACAGAGGTGCAATACGTAAGGCTAAGCAGGAGAGCTGGACCAACTTTTGCAGAGACATCGAGAAGGGAGCTGAGGCGGCTAGACTGGACAGGCTGCTTTCTCGAAATCCGGACGCTATTCTCGGCACTCTGAAATTGCCCGGAGGGGGATACTCAGAGTCCGAAGGGGATACCTTGGCCCATCTGATCAGGGCACATTTTCCAAGCTTTCCAAGATCTGGAGAAGGGGGGACGGCAGCTCAGATGCAGGCAAAGTCACCTGTAGCCCAATTGGGCCCCGAACGACGGCTTGCCAACGAGATTGTCACCCCTGCCAGGGTCAGGTGGGCCCTGAAATCCTTTAGTCCTTACAAGTCTCCTGGCCCGGATGGCATATATCCAGCCCTCTTACAGAGGGCTGGAGAGATCATCATAGGGCCGCTGGTGAGACTTGCTAGGGCTAGTTTGACGCTGGGATATGTCCCGACGGCTTGGAGGGGTACGAGGGTAGTCTTCATTCCGAAGGCAGGTAGGATCGGCTCCACAAGGAGCAGCACGCCTATAAAGCTGGTCATTCGACGGAGACAGCCCTAATCGGAGCAGAGAACCTAATTGAAGGTCAACTGAAGGAGAAAGGCCTTGCGATTGGAACCTTTATGGACATCGAAGGGGCCTTCAATAATACCTCTGGAGAGGTGATCAGGGTGGCCATGTTTACACATGGTGTGCCTACTGTAGTCGTGGAATGGACGTGTTACATATTGGCTAACAGGAATCTAACCACGACTAAGGTTGATGTCACTCTAAGTGGAACCATTGACTCGGGATGTCCGCAGGGGGGAGTTTTATCGCCCTTGCCGTGGTGCCTGGTAGTGGATGAATTGTTTTATAAACTCTCGAGTCAGGGCCTTCACGTCATAGGCTATGCGGACGATATACAGGGTGTCCCACCACCTATGAACATGCCGGTACTGGGTGATAGAGGACAAAAAGAGAAACAGAAAAGTCCTCTGGCAAAATTTGATCTGGGCCTTAGTTTGGGCACAGTAAAGCTTCAAAGTTGGGCATAATGAACCAATCAGAATCGAGCTTCAGCAACCACTTGTTTGTCTCATAAGTGTTAAGATAGTGTACGTGCTGGCGGTTCACTTCAGCTCTCGCAAAAATTTCACATCGGTGATCTTTGATTATTTCTAGAAGACGCGAAATTCAAGCCTTTAACTTCTTTAAATTCTTAGTTGCTCTTGCAAACCTTTATGACCGTCCTTAAAATAACATAACATTGGCTCAACCTAAAAAAATGAATTTCAATTTAAAACAGAACTTTCCTGACATTTTGTTACATTTTTTTTATAAAACCAACAAAGTAACTTAAAACTCGGAGAAACAAAACAAACTTTTGTTATTGAAAATTAAATAACAAGTCGACGATAAGTAATTCTTAACCAAAAAATGTCTGAAATAAAAAAAAAACACATTTTTGACCACCAAAATTAATTCTTTGCGATTAGTTGCAAATTTTTGATACATTTATTATTACAAAAACAATAGAGAAATCTAAAGCTGCGGAAACGAAACGAACTTTTGTTCTTCAAACTTAACTAACAACCCTTAAATAAGAGACACATTTTGTACTAAACAACAGTCATTCTTTGCGAATCGTTGCAAATTTTTTATACATTTATTATTACAAAAACAATAAAGAAATCGGAAGCTGTGGAAACGAAACGAACTTTTGTTCTTTAAACTGAACTAACAACTCTAAAATAAGAGACACATTCTGTACCAAACGAAAGTAATACTTTGAGATTCACAGCGAACTTTTTGTTACATTTATTGTAACAAAACCAACAAAAAATTGGAACCGGAAAAACCAATCAAACTTTTGTTCCAGAAAATAAATAAACAAGTCCAAGATAAGAAAACTCATATTTAAATCCTCAAAAGTAATTCTTCGCAACTCTCTACACAATTTTTGTTACATTTATTGTAACAAAACTAAACAAAGAATTTAAAGCTCGGGAAACGAAACGAACTTTTTTTTTTAATAACCAACTAGTTTAACATTCGAAGACAAATTTTGAACCTCCAAAAGTAATTTCCGCAACTTTAGATTTCTGTATTGTTTTTTTAATAATAAATGTATCAAAAATTTGCATCGCATGCAAAAGAATTACTCTTGGTGTTAAAAATGTGTTTTCTTATCTTAGACTTGTTTAAATTTGTTACAATGAATGCAACAAAAAATTTTGTAATGAATCGCAAAGAACTACATATCGTGGATATCACAGAGAATTTCTTTTTGAGGTTTGAAATGTTTTTTCTCATCTTAGACTTGTCGATTAATTTTGAAGAACAAAAGTTCGTTTGGTCTTCTGAATTTCAAACATCTTTGTTGGTTTTCTTACATGAAATGTCAGGAAAGTTCTGTATTAAATTGAAATTCATCTTTTTCAAGTTGAGCAAATGTTAAGTTATTTTAAGGACGGTAATAAACGTTTGCAAGAACAACTAAGAATTTAAAAAAATTTAAAGGCTTGAATTTCGCGTCTTGTAGAAACAAACAAAGATCAACGATGTGGAATTTTTGCGGGAGCTGAAGTAACCCACTAGCACGCACACTATTTTAACACTTATGAGACAAACAAGTGGTCGCCAAAGCTCGATTCTGATTGGTTCATTATGCCTAACTTTGAAGCTTTACTGTGCCCAAACTAAGGCCCAGATCAAATTTTACCAGAGGACTTTTCTGTTTCTTTTTTTGTCCTCTATCACCCAGTACTGGCATGTTCATAGGTGGTGGGACACCCTGTATTGGTTATCGTGCGCGGTCAGCATCTGGAAATGCTCTTCGGAGTAATGCAGCAAGCACTGATGATAGTAGATTCATGGTGCAAGAAAACTGGATTATCGGTTAATCCGAGTAAGACAGATGCGGTTGTTTTCACCAGAAGGTACAAGCTGTATGAAATGAGCACCTGGAAAACAAGTGCAAGAAGCTAGTAGCGACCCTATGGCTCTGTAGGAGAGCCATAGGGAAAAGCTGGGGCTTGAAACCGGAGACACTTATGTGGATTTATACAGCGATCTTGCGACCCCGGTTAACCTATGCGACGGTAGTCTGGTGGAGCAGGGTCGAGCTGTCCACGGTGAAGTCTCGACTGGAAAGAATCAGGGGACTGATTTTGAGAGGCATCACTGGAGCCTCGAAGTCGACACCCACGGTGGCACTGGGGGCACTAATAGGCTTAGAGCCCCTCCATCTTACCATTAAGGCCGTGGCTGCGAAGGCGGCCTGGAGGCTAAATTTGGGGAATGACAGAAGGATCTCGACAGCAGTGAAGATCCCAGTCGACCTTGCGAGAAGGCCGACCCTGAACATGCCCAGGGACAAGATGGTCACTCGCCACCTCTTCGACTAGAAGTATAGAGTTAGCCTATCCACGAAGAAGGAATGGGTTAACGGCGACGCATACCTACCCTGTGATGGAGACAACTGGTTCACAGATGGCTCCAGGAACGAGGAGAATGCAGGAGCCGGCGTATATCATAGTAGGAATGGAATGGGCTTCACAATTGAGATGGTGTCCTACGCCACAGTTCTACAATCTGAGATTATGGCCATACTCCAGTGTGCCTACAAGGCAAGGGAGTACGGCGATAAAAGGAACATCCGTATCTGCTCAGACATCAGGGCTGCTATATTGGCCTTGAATGGAACAACGACTACGTCGCTATTAGTATGGGAATGCTTTGAAGCACTAAATATGTTAGCGACCGAAAACCGAGTCACTCTGCTTTGGATCCCTGGACACAGTGGTATCAAGGGCAATTAGATATCGGATAGGCTAGCCAAGCTAGCAGCAGGAAGAAATTTTACTGGACCCGAGCCAGTGGTAGGTATTTCCAGCAGGTTAGTCACTGAAGTAATTAACAGTTGGCTGACTGAGGAACATCAGAGTGAGTGGGATTTGGTTCCTGGTTGCAGACAGGCCAAAACACTCTTGGGCTTAAAGCTTAACTCCAACCGAGCTAGGGAAATACTCAAGCTCGGCAGGAATGAAATCAAAGTCCTAACAGAACTATTCATAGGACATGGGAAGTAAGGATATCACAGACATAAGATAGGGCTTGCAGAAAGTCCCCTCTGTCGTCTGTGCGGAAAGGATAGTGAGACATCCACTCACATCCTTTGCTACTGCCCTGCGGTTGCGGGGAAACGTCTAACACTCACAGGTAATTATTTTATCAGTGAGTTGCAGATATCAGCCAATAGCGTCGCTGCGGTCCTCTCCCTATGGAGAGGGCTATGGGGTCATGCTTAGGCTCACAAGGGGACGCAATGGGATTACCCAAGCGTCAGGGGCTGCTAAGGTCTCAACCCAGAACTACCATCGCCCGAGAGCTCCTGCTCTTGCAGTCAGCCGCGTTGCTTTGGGCTAACTCCCCAATGCAACGAATTATGCGGTTACGACACGAGTATCGCGCAGTGCCACCCACAATAGGCCTCTCCCGGATGGAGGCCATGGTTCAGTTGGGAGTGGCAATAGGAACAAACCGAGGCGACGACCAGGCAATGACACCGGACAAACGCGAGAACATCGATTTAAATGGTCGGACCAACTCAGGAGGGACCTTCTTACCTGTTGGCAAAGAAGCTCACCGGCGCAGAGAGGATTCATGAAGAGGTTGCATGACCGTTGGGGCAATATGCACCCGGAATATGCTCATAAAACGCCTCAGTATTTGAGAGATCAGGTATCCTTCTTGCGAAAAAACGGATGTGAAGCTGTTTATCAACAGGAAGAGGAGCAACATCCTCCAGCGAACATTCCACCCGTTCCAGCAAGACCACCTTTGCAGATAGCCGATAATCTCAACATGATAAGTAGGAGATCTATCCACCAAAAAGTCTTCCTCAGGATGGACAAATTAGCTGAAGCTAATACTGCTCTCCGCGATTTGCTCCCTGAAGATGTTAATCTCTGGAATCTGAACTGTGTAGTTTACGAGAAGGCGGTCTCCCTGCTTAGCGACGATAGAAGTAACGAAACTTCGGTACGTCTGAGTAAGACACGCGAGCGTATTGCACAGCTTCAGTTCAAAATTGAAACGGCGAGACGGCATGCACCAAATGTTCAGTGCGTGATTAGCTACATAACAGCAAATAAAAAGATCACTCCAAAAGTTAGGGCACTTGCTCGAAACTTGAGGAAAGCAAATCACACGCTGAACAAGTGTAAACTGTCGACCATCAAGCAGCACTGGACGCAAAAAGTAAGATCTCTTTCAACAGCGAAACAGCGCCTTGAACGGCGAGTTAAGTGGATTCAGGAAAATTCCACCTTTTCTACTAATCCTTCCCGTCTGTTCAATAAAGCGTCATGTGTAGTTAAAAATCCGCCTAGTCGAGAAGAGATTCAAATCTTCTGGGAGCAAGTATATGGAGATAATTATCAGCTAAATGAAGACGCTTCCGATATATCACTCTTTCGTAACTTTTGCCAAAGGCAAAGGTTACAAGATCCAGAGGAAGAGTGTCCACTAATTACTGCTGAAGAAGTGAAGAAAGTTATCGCTAGAACTAAGAACTTTTCGGCGCCAGGGCCAGATAAAATCAACAACTTTTGGTGGAAGAAGTTTACTTCTACGCACCAACATCTAGCTCGTATATTTACTACTTTCTTAAACGGAGAACAACCCGTCCCGCAGTGGCTAGTGGAAGGACGCACGGTATTGATCCCTAAGGCCGGAGATTTGTCATGTCCAAAGAACTACAGGCCCATAGCTTGTTTAAACACCAGCTACAAGCTATTCACTGGCATCCTCAAAGAGAGGATATTGACATCTATCGAGCCGGTATGGAGTGCAATAGTCGAACAACGTGGATGCAAGAGAGGGCAACACATTGTACCAAGGCTACAAAGTCCATCTTATAATTCTCATAATCGGCTGC
>CAKNXH010060527.1:1536-28639 GCA_932178445.1 Andricus quercusramuli | reverse complement strand
CGGCTAGAGACCTGACTCCAGGGAACAGTGTTGCCCGATGTTATCACACGTAAATTTCCCGCTCTTGCGTACCTTCTAGGACAGAAGGAGCAGAAGCGGATGACGTACACGTTCCAGTAGCTTTGGGATTGGTTTCTTTAAGGAATCATGATCGAAGCTTCCGGAGCCTACGACTTCTCTAATTAAATATTTTAAATAATTAATTAAATAACCCTACCGAAGGTGTTCTCGCGTTCTCGTCGCGGTAGGGCTTGAGCTTTCCTCTCATGAATTTGAAGGCTATGTTGGCCGTAGCATTGCTACTGACAGGGTTTCCCATGCCAAACAGGCAGAAAACGAAGAGGAAAGTGACTAAGAGGAACACCAAAACCCATAAATGATAATGGAGAGTATTTTAAAATTTTTGAAACGCTTGTCGCTACCCGAGGATCGTCGGGGCGCCCCTGGAGCCACCGCTGGGGGCCACAGCATGCGGGACGGTGGTGATGGTGAGCTGCGAGATGGTCAGGCAGATCACACTAATCAAACAGCTGGCCAGCAAGAACATCTGCGACATACGGTAAGCAGTGAAACATCAACTGCGTCTGCTGAGGATGCTTTGGCTAGCGTTAGCTATTTACAGCCAACCACTTTAACAGAAATACCGTGGAAGAGCATCAAGTGGGATACCACGATGAATGATGAATTGATGTTTCTCTATTATGAAAGTGCGAAGTTTGAAACATCACGCAAAAAAAGGACAAAATTTCAGAACGAAATTTGCCGCAAAGTATCCTCAAATAGAGAAAGTCGCATTGAGAGATTTCATCGCTAAGGTGAAGGACATCAGGACTAATCTACTCATTTCAGAACATCGAGCAATGGAGATTAAACAGCAGGTTCATTTGGAGTGGAAGAACAACGGCAATGAACAGCAGTTAGAGGAAGCCGCGTCACACGAACAAGCAGTGGCAATTGATGTTCTTCCTCAACCTGGTGATGATCCAGCACCACCACATACTCCGGAAGTAGATGGCCTAATACAACCAGTGCCAGAAGCCGAAGTTCAACAACCAAGGAAGCGATTAAAATGGACATACCATATGAACAGAGATGTGATGCGCTTTTATTTTTTGGCAAAGAAAAGTGGGCAAAGTGTAAGGAGAGAACATCATCGTCTCTTCTTACTCAAGTACTCAGGGCTAGCCACAAGAATAAATGAGCAGAATCTAGCAGATCAAAAACGCTCGATATCTGTAAACAAATTGCTTTCGGCTGTTGAAATAGCTGCCATCGAAATGGAAGTGGAACAGCAGCTTCCTATTGATGAACTTCCATTGGAAGATGTGGAAAACGAAAACTTGATTGCAGCTGAAGACATAGGTGCTAGGGATAATGAACATCAAGTACCGGATGGACTAGAACCACATCCGGATATCCTAAACGATGATATAAACAGCGAAGTCCCAGAAAATCTACAGCACCTTGAAAGGAATTTTGGTCATGCTCTACTAGAGTTCAGACATGTAGAACCAACACAAAGGCATTCACTGCCCAAGATGAACATCACAAATGATCAGCGTGCACTAATAGAACACCTAAACAGCAAGGTTTTACCTATGCATTTGAACGCAACACAAAATGCGTTAGAGGTGCAAACCCTTGTATACTGTGCAGCTGTGGCAACCGTTAGAACGTTGGGCCGCAGAACTAGGCCTATAAATGCAGTCTTCGCCCCAAGACAGGAGCGAGATCCGCCATGGAAGATCAGGTTGGATATGGATGTCAGCAAAGTAAGGTGCAAATTGGGTCGACTGACTCAATATAAAAAAGGAAATCGAACCAGAAAGCTGATACACCATGTTATTAAAATCATCCACCCTCGGTACATCGAGACATTGACACCAGCAATATTGGATGAGATTATAGACTCCCAGCGGCAGAGACTTGAGGTTATTACTGCTAGACTGCGTCGGTACAAGAAAAGTAGTGCAAGAAGGCAACAAAATCGAACCTTTCAGACAGACGAAAGAAGGTTCTATCGTGAACTAAGTGTACAGCAAAATAACCAGCAAGACACCGAAGTCACTCAATTGGAAGAAATGACTAACTATTGGTCAGACGTTTGGGGAAAAAATAACAGAAGCAATTTGGACACTGCGTGGTTCCAACTAGAGAAAGCAAGAGCAAGCAATAACCCTGAAATGGAGCTGACGAACATCGCAGCTTTAGATGTTTCAGCGGTTTTGAAAAAAGCATGTAACTGGAAAGCTCCAGGTCCGGACATGGTGCACAATTTCTGGTATAAGTACCTGACTAGTGTGCATCCTGCGTTGGCACGGTGTTCTCAGAAGATCATCGAACATCCAGATATGATGCCAGGCTTTATGCTGCAGGGTACTACGTATATGTTGCCTAAAAAACCAGACGCTCATAATCCATCTGAATTTCGACCGATAGCCTGTCTTCCAACAATATATAAATGTCTTACAGCTATCATAGCAGATAAGGTTTATTCTCACTGTGACGAGAATGACATCCTTACAGAAGAACAAAAAGGATGTTGTAAAAACTCCCGAGGCAGTAAAGATCTGGTCACCATAGACGCTGTTGCCATGACGCAAGCTCGTAAACACCAAAGGAACTTGCACATGGCATACATTGACTACAAGCAAGCGTTTCCTTCCGTACCACATGACTATTTGCTTGAAGTCTTAAAAGTATACAAAATTTGTCCACGCATCATTGACTTCCTAAGTCGTGCGATGATGCTATGGGGTACAAGAATCAAGTATTTTGATCATGGACAACTGAGGATAACTTGATCAATACGCATTAAGACGGGTATATTCCAAGGAGACTCCTTCAGTGCATTATGGTTCTGTTTAGCGTTGAACCCACTGAGCAAAACTTTAAATAGCATGTCTCATGGGTTCCGAGTAAATGATAATGAGGATGGTCGTCAAGTGACCCATCTTCTATACATGGATGACCTGAAGCTATACGCTAGTTCGGACGAGAAATTGCAGCAAGTGATTGATGTTACAAAGCAGTTTTCCAATTATATCAACATGGAGTTTGGACTAGATAAATGCCGAACAGTGCATTTAATCAGAGGAGAATTATGGACCGCAGAGATAGAGAACGATTTCGGGAATGACATCGAGGCAATGGCTGAGGGCGAGTCATATAAATACCTGGGTATTCTTGAATCTAAGGGTATTCAGCATACGATAGTAAAGAAAAGCCTAACGACTGCCTTCAATGCAAGACTCAGATTGGTTCTGGAGAGTTCTCTTAACTCGGCAAACAAGATCAGGGCAATCAACACCTACGCCATCCTTGTTCTCACGTACTCCTTTGGGCTCATCAAATGGTCGAACACTGACCTCGAACGATTAAACAGAATCATCCGCGTAGAAATGACGAAACACCGAATGCACCACCGTAATTCGGCGAGTGAAAGGGTAGTTCTACCACGACATAGAGGGGGCAGAGGCATTGTGGATGTCAAAAAACTGTGTGAGTCACAAGTTACACAGTTGCGAGACTATTTTAACAGCAAACGAGATATTACGCTTTACAACACCATCTGTAAAGCGGATCTTGACTACACGCCCTTGAATTTGTCCTCAGAGGAGGCCTTGAATATCAGGGCAGAAACCATAGAGGAATTAGAAACGCAATGGAGACAGAAAGCCATCCACAGCGAACACCCCAAAACGCTAGATCAATATGAAGTGGATAGTAAGGCATCCAATATTTGGCTGAGAAAGGGACTCCTGTATCCAGAAACGGAAGGATTCGTCATTGCGATTCAGGATAGAGTTGTCAGCACCAGGAATTATCGCAAACACGTGTTACATCAAGACGTGGTTGACCGGTGCCGATTATGTGGAGATACCAACGAATCCATCGAGCACATTATTGATGGTTGTCGCGTAATGGCTCAAAGAGAATATACGCACAGACATAATGATGTGGCGGGCATTGTACATCAACAACTTGCCTTAAACCTAGGACTCTTAACAGAATGGATGCCTTTCTATAGATACATTCCAATGTCCGTTTTAGAAAATGAAGATTACATCTTATATTGGGATGTGACCATCCAGACGGATCATTACATCCGAGCCAATCGACCTGACATCGTGATGCGAGAGAAAAAAGGTGGAAGAGTCTACATCATCGACATTGCTTGTCCGCTCAACCGAAATTTGCAGGCAACCTATACAACCAAGATTCATAAGTATAGCGAGCTAAGGCATGAAGTGAAGGCAATATGGAGGAATGTGAAACATGCATCTATTCATCCTATTGTGATTTCGGCTACAGGCAATGTTCACGCAAGATGCACTGAACATTTTGAACATTTAGGAGTCAGTAGGGTACTGGTGGCAGCTCAAAAGGCGGTTTTATTAAACACCTGTCGCATTGTAAGAAACTTCCTAGACCATCAGGAAGCAAGTGACTAAGAACCTATGGCGTGATACATGGTAGCTCTAAGAAAGCATCCAGAGGCGACTGGTGTCACCTTCAACACTCACGGCCGCTGTGTAAGGATAACAGCGGCAAAGCCAAACTGCAAACTACATCATGCTTCTAATTTTGTACCTACAACATCATCGTAAATGATTTCAAACAACGTATTGAAATAACTTATAACATCCTGATCTCATCAGTCACTTGACTCAGTCCGTGGCTATGACGAAAAACCGGGTTCATCCGAGAAAAAGTATGAAAAAAAAAAATTAAATAATAGATTAAATGATATATTATTCAAAGTATAATTAAAAATAAGGGAAAAAAACAAAACGTAATAAAGCAAGTAATATAAATACAATTATTTATTTTACAGAAATGACAACAAAATAAAAATATTCCGATGACCAAATGCTGGCAGCCTTTCAATGTGTAAGAGATGGGAAGTCTGTTTCTGCTGCCAGTAAAATCCACAAAGTACCTCGAAGTACACTCTGGGATAAATATAATGAACGAGTTCCACTTGTACGAAGAATGGGTCCTGATCCTATTTTGTCAGTTGACGAGAAGAATCAGCTGGTTCAGTGGATGTTTGACGTAGCAAAAGTCGGATTCCCCGTTACCAAAGACCAGCTTTTGGACAGCGTAAAACTTCTTGCGAAAGAATTAAATAAATCCAACTATTTTAAAAATGGAAGACCAGGCAGATCGTGGTATGAAGCCTTTCTTAGACGACATCCAGAAATCTCGAAGAGAGTAGCTCAGAATTTGAGTAAAAGTCGTGCCTCGGTAACTGAAGAAATGCTTCGAAATTGGTGTAATGAAGTCTGGGATTATTTTGTCTCGAAATTTTTGACACATGTGCTTCTCGATGGTGGGAGGATCTTCAATTGCGACGAGACTGCTTTCTTCCTTTGTCCGAAAGGATCGTACTACGTTCTAGTCAAAAGAGGTGATAAGACAGTATATAACTTCGTAAACTGTGATGAGAAAGAATGCATTACGACGTTAATTACTGGAAATGCAGCTGGACAGTTGGCACCTCCAATGGTAGTCTTCTCGTATAAACGAGTTCCTGCAGATATTGCAGCATCAGTACCAAAGACTTGGGGTCTTGGAACCTCTGACAACGGTTGGATGACAGGGCAGACTTTTTACGAATACATCACAAACGTTCTTCATCCCTGATTGTTGCAAGAGAAGATTCCACTGCCTGTTGTTCTGTTCCACGACGGCCATTCTTCTCATATAACCTTGACTACAAGCCAATTCTGTCTCGAGAATCAAATCATTCTCGCGGCTCTGTATCCTAACGCGACCCACATTCTCCAGCCTATGGATGTTTCAGTTTTCAGTCCTTTAAAAAAGAAATGGAGAAAAGTTATACAGAATTGGCGAATGGAGAATGGAGGAGAAAGATTGAGCCGCAAGAATTTTGCACCCTTATTGGAAGAAACAATCAAGAATTGCAACTTCTCGCAATTCCTGCAGAGTGGTTTTCGAACATGCGGTTTGTTTCCATTCAACGCAGACGCCATTGATTATTCGAAATTGCTGCGACCTCCTCGACCTAAAAACTTAGGCGAAAATATGGAGGAAATCAAAATTCATCTGCAATTTTTCGAACAGCAATTGTCTCCAGACAAAATGGCCTTTTTCAAATCGTCGGGAAATTCTTGGACTGGGAATATTGAAGATCGGAGTCTTTTTGATTTTTGGTTAGCTCTGAAGACAAAATGCGGAGCAGTTCTTGCAAATAACAGCATAGGCAGACAAGACCTTCAGGAGGAAGCTGAAGAAATATTACAACCTCAGCTTCAAGGTGAAGATGTAAGGCCACCGATCGCAAGTCCTTTGTCAAATCCTCTCTTGAAAATATTGAAAAGATGATGCCAATGCAAGAAGAGAATGCCCAACAAAATAATGGTTTTGACAACTTCATAATTTTGTCTTTAGAATATGAAGAGAGTCTGTCAACGCATCATAATGATTTAATTTTCATGGATGTTGCAGGGCCTTCCTCTCTAAAAGCATCCACGCTCAGCCGAAATTTATTAGGTGAAGGATCAAACGAAGGACCCATTTTGAATACAATTTCAGGTAACTCATCGACTGCGACGCTGCCAAGAACATTACCCACTGATTCTTCAGGAAGTCCTTTTCTGGAGCAGAATCTTGCCGAAGCGGAAGCCATTGATTATTAAACATCACAGCGTGTTTCTGAAAACTTGGGACTTCCTCCTACAGAGTAAAATCATGCCGAAACGGAAGCCATTGATTCTCACGCATCACAGTGTGATTCTGAAAACTTGGGACTTCCTCCGACGGAGCAGAATCATGGCGAAGAAGAAAATATTGATGACGATCTGAAAGAAAATGATCCGAACAATCGCAATATTCTAAAAACTCGAAATATACCATCTCCTTTTAAAAGGGCCTTATTTTGGCCAGACAGCACAAGCCCGAAAGGACAAAACGCGAAGAAACGAAAGCCAAAGGGCAAAGTGCCTTTAGTTACTGTATCCGAAACATGGATACAATACCATCAACAAAAAGAAGAGCGCAAGAAAATGTTATTACTGGAGGCAGAAGAGAAGAAAAAACAGCGACAAGAAAAAGCTAAGGAAAAGAAATTAGCTTTAGAAGCTAAAAAGGAAGCGAGAGTAAGAAAGAAGGCAGAGAAAGCTGAGCTTCAGAGAACAGCTTTAACTATAAAACAAGAGAAGAAAGAAAAAATAGTGGGAGATAGATTAAAGCGAAAGGCGAACGAAAAATTGAAAAGCCCACAATATTTAAAAAGAAATCGACGATTCAAGGAAGAGAGAACCAAAGAAACGTGATAAAGTATTCAGTAAAGATGATCAGATATATTTATGAAAAACAATATCTGCTGAAGTTTATTGATTATAATGCTCCTCATTTGAAATTATCCTTCGTTTTTTTTTTAAATAAATACACATGATTTTCTGTTACCCAAAGTTAAGTTAGTCTTACTATTTAGTGGTATTCTCTTATAATCATTATAAGTTTAAACATTCATCAAATGTTTCAGGTTTCATAATTAAAAGTTTCTACTATGTTTATGAGAGTGTGTTCCGAATGTTCCAATTGTTAATAAACTTTTATTAATAAATAATCCTTCGTTAATTTGTATATCCTGCAATCATTCTTAAAATTAACAACAGAAATAGTTTTAAAATATTCTTAACGCTATTGCCGATCACTCATACATTGAAGTGCCGATAACTGAAGCAGCCAGGTTTCTGACTTGCCGATAACCTAGCATTCTCGTATTTATAACTTCAATCTTCTTATAATATTCATTCTAATGGGATATGTTGTAAGTCATAAGTAAATTACATTTCTGAAGGTCAGCTTTATTCGATAAAACCCATTTCTTGAGTTTTAAATATGTTGACTATAGTTTTTCAAGCATTCGAAATCTGAAATTCGCTTCAAGCTTCCGATAACTGGCACACTTACCTTATATCTATTCTAATTGCTCTGATCTTTTTTACGCGAAAAATTGGTTCTTTGTAAATATGCTCTATTAAAATTGGGTAATTCATCGTTTTGGGTTTTCTTTTCAACAAGAAGGGTTTCTGTTTGTTGCAGCTCCTTTAAAACCAAAAATTGGTTCTAATGAAAGCCTAAGTTTTTGTTTTGCTTGGGCGTAACTGCATCTGCTTGTTCGGCAGATATATGAAGAACAAGGATCAAACTAAACAATATTTTTCTTCCGAAATACAATTTTTGCAATCAGCGCCAAGAGTATACAATAATGTATGCGAGAATAGGTAGACCAGTACAATTTCTAGAGTATAACTTGATGTCCATCACCGGGAAATTTACTAATGTTCTAGTTAGTGATAATAATAAGTGCAAAAATAAGTTACCACTAAAAAGCAACGCGTTACATTGACCATTCGCCGTAAAAATAATGCTTAAATGTTTCCTCCTTAAAATATTCTTTGGCATTAAAATCCATAAAATATGAAATTTTGAAATCCACAAAAAATAATCTTAAATTAAGTAGAAGGATATATCCTCAGTTTTTAGTCTTTCTCTGTGAATATTATAATTTTTTAGGGAGCAGACGATTCGTAGTCGATTCGTATTCAAGTACATACCTCATCTAGTCCGCTTCCTAGAAATCTGCTTCAAATATATATATATATATATATATTTAAAGCAGATTTCTATACACGCTGTTAGGAATATTCGGAAAAGTCCGACACATTTAAGTTACTAAGGTTAGCGAAATTCACGAAATTATTAGATTGCTGAAAACTAAATTCAGTACATTTTATAGTAAATTAACTAAATTTATATTAACATTCAAAATCAATATCTGAAAATTACAAATAGTTTCCTCAAATTCCTAAGTGATAACAGAAATATAAGTTATCGTGAGGAAGAGTAGTGCGCATAATTGCTACTGCGCACTCCTCGTTTCTCGAAAGGCAAAGCTGTCTGCTCGGCGTGGTGTCCTCTGTGCGTGGATTTGATGAAAAATAGGTGCAAAAAGTGTTTTAAAATAATTTTAACATAAATACACAGTTTATTAGTTTTAAAATTACTTTGTGTACAATCACTAAAGTTAAGCAGCGTTGGGCGCGGTTAGTAGTTGGATGGGTGACCGTTCGGGAATACTGCGTGGTGTTGGCCCGTCTTGGGTGTGGTGGACCCACACTGGTAGTATTTATCCACCTAGAAACACTACCCGAATCGGATAGTGAGGCAATGAACTTTCGAGTTCGAACTGCTAATCAATTTCTTTTTTTTTTTGTGTACAAATTTCCGAAACATCGGTGACTTCGTGGTTGACCGATGACTCCAACTATTGAGACGCGACTCGTTGCGCAGGCTCGGCTGACTGAGTGGTCGTTGGCTTGTGTACACTGTAAACTTGTACAGTGTGGAAGTGAGTCCGTAAAAAACAAAAAAGTAGTGCAAAAAGATTTGTTTATATCACATACCCCAGTGTATTAAATGTGCAAACCAACTATTTCTCATCATAAAAGATGGGTTTTGATCATACACGCGATACCCCTCATGGAAAAATGTCGTGGTAGTCTCGAATCATGCTAAAGCCAGTACAGTTTTTCTCAAGCCTATCTATTCATTCAATACTATTCTGGCGCTACACTGGCACTGTCTAGTTTTGGTACGTATTTGATTCAAACTTTTCCGCTGTCTAGTCCCAATCATGGCGCTATCTAAGAGTTCGCTACGAATTTGAATATGTAAATATTGTCCAGATTTTAGCTAGTCTCTAGACCGAATCACGATTTGGACTTGAACAAAAATTACAGAGATGAATTCAGAAAATAATCATTTTAGAATAAAAGATTCAGGAAATTACAATACATTTTTTTCAACTGTTTAAAAACATTTTCTTTCAATCAAATCATATAGTAAAGTTTTAATAAATTTATATTGAATTTATAATAATTATAATATGTATAATGCTATATGTATAATATTGATAATATTCCAGAAAATCGTATATTATTATAAATAATTTATTACATTTATTTTAAATATTTTTTTGTTGCGTGAATAATAATTCAGTTCAGTAATATTTAGATGAAGTTACTGAATGAAGCTTTATTCACGCGTTTCTGAGAATTCCTACAGACATTTCTAACAGTGTATATTCTTCAGAATACTGAAAAACCGGAAACTAGTATTTACTTTCATGATAGCATAATTATACTGTTCAAAAAATCTTTAAATACTTGCCTGAAATTCTGTGTAGAAAATTATCAGGAAACTATTTGAGGCCAAGATAGACCGTCCTGATCGCTAATGTGGTGCTGCCAAGACGATCTATTATGGCGCTGAGCAGGAGTGAAACGTTTTTGTTTGGTCGAAAGCTAATCTGGACAAGCTAATCTAGTGCGAGTCAGTCGGTCTTGTGATAATCGAATTTATATGGTTGACGTTAACAATTATTTTAAAGACTGTCTAGATTATTATTATTGTTATTCATTTATAACTTGTTCTCGCGTGAACCCGATTTTCTCATCATCAGCCACGGACTAACAATAAGTCAAGTTGAATAATGAGATGAAGATGTTATAAATTAATTTAATACGATGTTTGAAATCTTTCGCGAAGATGTTGTAGGTACAAAATTGGGAGCATGGTGTAGTTTGAAGTTTGTCTTTTAGTGCTGTTATCCTTACACAGCGACAGCGACCGCGACCGTTGAAGGTGACAATAGTCGCCTCTGCATGCTTTCTTAGAGCTACCATCTGCTGCTCCATAGGTTTTTAGTCGCTTCCTTCCTGATGGTCTAGGAAACTTCATACAATGCGACAGGTGTTTAATAAAACCGCCTTCTGAACTGCTGCCAGTACTTTACTGACTCCTAAATGTTTAAGATATTGAGTGCATCTTGTGTGCATATTACCCGTAGCCGAAATCACAATAGGATGTATAGGATTATGCATGTTTCACATTCATCCACAGTGTCTTTACTTCGTGCCTCAGCTCGCTATACTTAAAGATCTTGATTGTATCAGTCGTCTGCAAATTCCACACGGAGAAAAATGAGATTGAAGAGTTCCATATTCAGTACACAAATTGTTCAATGATTACTAAATTTCAGGAATAGATGCACAAGACATGGGAAGGATTGTGAAACTGCACACTAATCATTAAAATGTTGTATCTCTCCTGCATAGAACCTTATCTTTTAATACTTCAAAGTTATTGTATACACTTCGTACGTTACCACCTACAATGCAAGTGCTTCAACCTTCGTACAAATAAAAAAGTCGAGGAAAAACTAGTCTCTCTTAAAAAGTGCGTTTTTTCAAAGAGGAATAGAAAGCATAAATTATTATACTTTCTAGAATCAATAATGGAAATCCATATATCGTGTCTCAGTTGTCGGAAGGACGAAGTCTTAATCGAAGTATTGTTTATAGTGTTCTATTGGGAACTCACTGAGTTTGCAACAATCCAGTAACCATTCCTGAATGCCCCGCACTCAATAACGTTTGGTTCGGACAGCACCGAACCGAAGCCTGCTTGCATGATACCATAAGGACGTTTAGTGCCTCTCACTTTAGCATCCAGAATACCAGATTGCAGAGAGAAGCTGATTGCTGTCTTGGAAACCCGGGTTCAATTCTCCACAACTACGTTTTTCATCTAAGTCGACTTTTTCTGTTTCAGCAAATATCATAATTCAGTGTTTAAAACTTATTGAATATATGAAGAGTAGAAATGCAAAAGGAGGCAAGTGCCATTTTTCACTTTTTTCAGGGGAGATTAAAAACATGTTGTAAATTCAGCGGGACCATTTAAGAAAAAAATAAGAAAGTACTTTCGAGATACTTTCATGCTCTATCGAACTAAAAAAAAGTTTGCTCACAAAAAGCCATCCGGTTTCGAGAAATTGAATGAAACAGGTCACGTTTCAAGGTTAGATTTTGGGTCCGTATCGACTTTTAACATCTTTCAACATTAATTGTGGAGTCAATTTGCAGTTTAAGGAAAAACTAAAAACTTGAATTCTAGCTATTGAATGGACGAATTGATTTCCAAAAAGTTTGTTTAAAAAAAATCATGCAGTTTCGCGAAATTTGAAAATCCAATTATGACTTCGAAATGGTGTAAAACTGACATTTCAACTTCAAAATAATGACGATAGCAGTAATAATTTAGCATATTTCCAAAGAATGAGGAATGAGGCTATTCAGTGCTGAACGGAAGGGACCCAATAGTAATTAAAAATAATTGGCCAGTGTCGAGAAAAATGAAATTTGATTTTTTACTTTGTGGTTAGAAAAGCTTCTCGGACTGTGAATACAAGAACACAAATCTTGAAAAATGAGCCCCCAAAAAAATCCTTTGGCAGGCATGTGTAATAGAATTTATTTGATTTTTTGAGCTAATAAACCCGATTTCGAAAATTTGGCGCTTGACTCCTTTTGCATTTCTACCCTTCATATGTATGTATAATATATAAATAAATGTAAGTTCAGAAAATGTAAAGTGACTATATCGAACCGTCGACAGTCGCCGCTCGGTGTCCTTGTGAAACCTTTTTGGCCGATTATTCTTTACTGCTGCGTGTATAGGAACGAATCCTATTCTGGACTGGACTCTGTGCAGTGCGCTAGGGGAGTCAGACCGTCGACAAGCTGCAATCTCTTTAGTTGCCAAAAGGAGTTAATACCGCGATTGCTCTTGAATCAATAACCGATTTTCAATCTCGAAATTTTTAGAAGGCCAGTTCAGTAATGAATACCTCGACTACCAACACTAAAGAACCAAATTTTTCACTTCCATTTTTCTCCGTGCAGTTAAGTGGACAAGCAATGTCAATAATACATGGAGAAAAATGGAAGGTCTGTTTGGCCATCTAGATGTGCAGACCGACCATATTGCAGGGTCAACTAGAGGACAGCCCTTTAATATGGCTAAAGCGACAATCTCCAGAAGGTTGAAACGAGAGGTTCAAATCGATAATCTCAAAGTGTCGACTCGATCATTTCGGACAGTCGACTCGATCATCTCAAGAAAGCTGACCTGATCATACTAAAGAGTCGATATGATTGTCTCAGACAGAACCCTCGATCGTCTTAAATGGTCGATTCGATTTTCTGAAAGGGTCAACCTGGTCATTGTGAAGGGTCGATTTGGACACCTCGGATCACCGCTCGGATCATCTCAATACAGTCGATTCTATCAGCCCGGATTGGTCGATTCGATCATTTAAAAGGGTAGACATGATTATCCCCGAATTTTAATATGGATATTTCAGGAGGCCAAATTCGATTATTGCAGAGGGTCGATTCAAAAATCTGATATGGTTAAAATTACTATTTCTAAGAGTCAAAAATATATTTTTATATTATTTTTAAAAATTAATAAAAAGAATTAATTTGATTTTCTAATCTGTACTAGTATGAAGGTCTACTATGTAAACAGTGGGGTGTCCTTTATGTATTGATTTATAGTAAGCATTCTGATAATAATCTCTGATAAAACATTACTAATTTATAATATTAAATCGTAATAAAAGAAATAAGTGAGAAAAAATTCTTTATAAATTTAATTTTTAACGTTTTTCTACGAATTAGTACTTTTTACTAATGATTGGTATAGAAATACTTCTTACTATTCATCAATTGATAAAAGTCATAGCACTATGTAATTAGTATAATATCATATTAATTCAGATGTAGAGTATAACATATTCCGTAGAGTATTAAAAAACAGTATATGGATTGAAAAAATGATAAACCCTCACGTAACCTTAAAATTAAACGTAATATTCAAATTAATGATGAAGGAATTGAAGTTTGCTAAAAATTGTGATTCTAAATGCATAATTCATTTTATATCAAAAAATAAGAATTTAAACTTATCCAATATACAGGATAAAGTTTTGACCAAACATAAAATAGTTGAATTTCCCGATAAAAAAAATTAAGAATGAAAATGAATTTCTAACAAAGTTATTAAATTTTCAACCAAAAAGATGAATTCTCGACCAAGAAGTTTAATGTTCTACCAAAAAAGATGAATTTTGAACAAATGAGATGAATTTTAAGCCAAATGATTCAATGTTTAAGACAAAAAGATGAATTTTCCACGAAACAGTAGAATGTTTAATTGTTTACCATAACAGTTCGTTTGAAAGGAAATATTTTAATTATCAACCAAAAAGTTGAACTTTCAACTAAAAAAGAATTATTTTTAACCAAATAGTTTAATTTTCAAGCCAAAAAGATGATTTTTCTACAAAACAGTAGAATTTTTACCATAAAAGTTCACTTAAAATGAAATGCATGAACTTTCAACCAAAAATTGGAACTTTCAACTAAACAAGATAAATTTTAAACAAAAAATGGAATAGTTTAATTGCCACTTAGAAAAATTTATTTTCAACCAAACATGAAACGAACTTTCATCAAAATAGTTTAATTTTCAACCAGAGATGAACCTTCATAAAAAATGAATTTTGGACAAAAAATATAATTTTCAATATGAACTGTAATAAAAATTAACTATTGTATATTTTTCTTTCAAAATTGGTATGGAACTTCTGAAAAACTTACTTCAAAAGATCATATAGGTTATACAGCCAAAAATTGAATTTAAGTACACTAAAAAATGTGCTGAAAAAAAAATGGAAAAAGTGACAATTAAAAAAAAAACATAGTTTTTATATTTTTTAATATTAAGGGCTAAAATCTTAGCTGAGTTTTTCTAATGATGTGTCACTATAAGAAAAAAAATATTAGTTCACAGGATCGTCCAAAATGAGTCGGTGGTCGGTGGTTAGCGCACGAGCGAAGCGAGTGCGAAAACGTTAACGTAGACAAGTGCTTCGAACCGTAGGCGAATGATGCAATCATACGAGTTAAAAATCACCTACGCGCACGTGTATCACACGCTATTTTTTGCAACGCCCGTCCGAAAAAGTTGTCAGGAGGTGGTAACGAAAAATACTAATTTTATATTGCATAGAGTGGAGTAAAGTAATTGCAACAACAAAAAATGTTTGCAATGTTTATAAAAAAATTGGAAAAAAACAATTTCGTGAACAAAAATTTTGAAAAAAAAAATTTGTTGAAAAAATTTTTTTGGAAAAAAATTATAAAAAAAAAATGTTGGCGTTTATGCTTTTTTGCCCCCTTCCGGGGGAGGGGATGGAGGTACGAACCCCTAAAAACAAAACTTCAATCATTAAAACATTTGTTCAAGTTAAATGTAAATTTATTTCAAGAAGATACCAACACCAGTGTTTAAAGTTACCTATGCCAGTGTCTAAAGTACCTCATCTCGAATATGCGCATGCGCAGCTTTTTCACCAGTGTCTAAAGTAAGCCATATTCAAATTGCGCATGCGCGAAAATTTTTTCACGCACAGTCTGCTCAAATAAGGTACTTTAGGCACCATCTACATGCATGAAAACGTCAACTTTTGAGGTGGGTGTTGCAAAAAAGGTATTTATTATGAGGAGTGAAGCACGACATTTTACTGGAGAAAATAGTTATGCATTTTTGCCAAAAGATTATATTTTAATTATGACAAAAAAGAAAATCTTACATTATTTTTACTAAAAATGATAAGGAACATTATTCTGAAGAAAAACTAATCAATTTGAAGTATAATATCAATTTTTGACACGCCTTGCGCAAAGCTCGATATTGCGTACGCTACCGTATGCTATATCAAGCTTTGCACACGTCGTATCAAAAAATACCGTTCCATACATGTGGGAGAATTAATCTTGTGTACATTCCACACAAGGCTAAAATCACATATTTTATTACTATTTTCTTCACTCTGGAATCAAAATATACTCGTAAAGAAATTCAACCCGAAAAATCAATTTCGATCATACTTGCCACACTGGGGTGTTTGACACCCCACGCAACTTCGAACACCACAGACGCGTAAACTAGTGCAGCGCTATGCCAATGCCCTGAATAGATACTGGCAGTCTCGAGTTATTGGCAAATATTGATGTGAAGCGATTTCCTTCACGTTTAGGTACTGACAATTAAGAAAAAAGAGCCTGGGGTGTAATCCACCCCACAGTGGCAAGTAAGGGATAAGATTCTCAATCAAAAAGTTAAACTATCAACAAAAAAGGATAATTTTCTACTCAAAACACGGATTTTTAACAAAATATATGAATTTCCCACCAAATAGTTGAATTTCAAACCAAAAAGTTGAATTTTCGACCAAGAAAATTAATTTTCTATAAAAACATAAGATTTTCCAACTTATCCAATATGCAGAATAATGTTTTAACCAAAGGTAAAATAGTCAAATTTTCTGATAAAAAAAATTACTAAAAATGAATTTTCAACAAGGTTATTGAATTTTCACCTGAAATAGATAAATTTTTAACCAAAAATGGAATAGTTCAACTGTCAGTTCAAAAGATTTATTTTCAACCAAACATGGAATGAATTTGCATCGAAATAGTTAAATTTTCAACCAATGAAATAAGCCTTCAACTAAACAAATGAATTTTTGACAAAGTAGTTGAATTTTTGATAAAAAAGGATGGCTTCTCAACAATATAGTTGCATTTTCAACAAAATAATATAACAATTAATCAATTGGAATAAAGTCAGAACCAAAAATATAATAGTAGCCTTTTCAATTGAAAAAAAAACTTCTACCCAAAAAGTTGGATTTAAGTTTTCAGCCCCCCTTCTCAAACTTGCAACGTAGTTTATGGGAAGTACCACCAGGCTACTTTTCATTTTAGGACTATTAAATATAATAAAAGAACAGAAGATGTGTAACATCTTTAAAACTTACTTCAAAATGGGCTCTAGGATACACAGATCGACTGCAATTTCATTCTTTGAAAAGCTTTCTACGTCGGTACAGGTGTGAATGTCGTAGATGTAACGCTGAATAAAATTCCAAATTTGTAAGTCGGTGATACGGTACGCGGCGTTTAGTGCTTGGAATATTTTGAAGCATACATCTACTGCTTGCACAGTGCTGTCCATCAAATATCTCATGCCATCAACGTAAACGTAAATGGATTCTATTGTCTCTATCGTATTCCCAATAGCGATAATGAACGGCTGAAGTGTATCTACACAATCAGGAGTTGCATTCGCTCTGCGTTCAATTTCCTTATCCAATTCAGTCAACTTCTACAAAATATATTATACATTATATATATATATATAGTCAACGGCGATACCACGCTGAAAACACCAGTTCCCGTTAGATCACTGAAGTTAAGCAGTGTTGGGCGCGGTTAGTACTTGGATGGGTGACCGTTCGGGGAATACTGCGTGTTGTTGACCCGTCGTGGGTGTGGTGGACCCACACTGGTAGTATTTATCCACCTAGAAACACTACCCGAATCGGGTAGTGAGGCAATGAACTTTCGAGTTCGAAATGCTAATCAATTTTTTTTTTTTTTTTTATATATATATATATATATATATATATATATATATAATACCTGCAAAATTGTATGGGGTTTTCTCTAAAAAAAGCTGTGACTTCAAAAAGAAGAGAAACAAAGAAAACGTGGTCAAAGCATCGACAATTGACCTTATAACTTTTTATATTTATTTCTATGTTTTTATTTTCAGGTATTATGTCAATTTTGATTAATATAAGTTTCTGTTCTTTATACCGGTAGTTTTCTCTACGAAACTTTGATAAATAAACACCAAAGTCACAGTTGAATTTTGTTCTGAACTGTTGAATTTTCAAGACAATGAGACAACTTTTCTATACAAAATTACATGAATTTTGATTTCAATAGTTGAATTTTTAAACAAAAATTAATTTTTCAACCAAAATGAGATAGTTTGATTCTCATTCAAAAAAATTAATTTTCAATCAAAGACATGGACTTTCTACTAAAATTATTAATCTTCTACAACGAAAATTTGTAAAAAATTACATAAATTTTGAACCAAATAGTTAAGTTTTCACATTAAAAAGATTATTTAACAAAAAAAAAATGGAATAGTTCTGTTTGGAAAAAAAAAGTTTTCAACAAACTATATAAATTTTCAACCAAATAGGTGAAGTTGTAAATTATAAAAGAAAAACTATTTTTAATCAAAAATAGAATAGGTAAATTTTTATTTGGAGAAATTGATTTATCATTTAAAAAATGATTTTGTAATAAAGACTGAAATTTTCTACCGCACAGTTGACTTTCTAAACAAATGTTTGAACATTAAAGACAGAAAGACGAATTTCCTATTTGAAAATAGTAGAATTTTTAACCCGAAAATATGAAATTTTAAGCAAAAAGTTCACTTTCAACCAAATAGTTAAATTTTCAGTTTAAGAAATAATTTTTTCACTCCAAAAAAGCGAAATTCTAAAAAAGTTCAATTTTCAACTAAACATATAAATTTTCTACTAAAATTATGAATCTCCCACCAATAAAAGAAATTTGTAAGAAATTACATAAATTTTGAGCCATATAGTTAAATTTTTAAACTAAAAATGTTAATTTTCAAACAAAAATGAAATTCTTAAATTTTCATTGTAAAATTAATTTTAAATTAAGAAAAATGAATCTTTTACAAAGCAGTTGAATTTTCAAGACAGACTAATTTTCTATATAAAATAATGGAATTTTCAACCCGATAATATGAAGTTTCAACAGAAAGGGCACTTTTCAAGCAAATAGTTGACTTTTCAATTAAAATTAATGATAATTAGCTCCTGAATATTTGAATTATATTTTGCGCAAACTTCCAGCCAGCCCCCTGGAACTCTGAGTTGAAAATGTACTACTACCTGTTTCAAAAATCCTGGCCCCTCTACAAATCATTGAATAACTATATAAAAAAGAATCACTTCAAAAAGAGGAAAAACTTCTTGTCAATCTTCATTTTATTACGAACAAGTACAATATCATTTCATCACGATACGTCCATAACTTTTCATGCAAATTTGCAGTGAAGGTAAAAAAACGTGGTTCATAAGCACCTTTTATAACTTGGTAAACTTTCGACGGCTGTATTTCGTCGAAAACTGCATTTTCTTTTGAAAAAAATCGAATAGTTACCTTGAAGTTTTATTCATGAGTACATTTTCGGAAAATTCGAAAATATTTATAACTTTGGTATCGGCAGTAAATAAAAGCGAAGGATGCTAACACAGCTTCTTATCAAGCTGGAAGGCTCTACTGAGGCTTGAAATTTTCAAAAAAAAATCAACAAATTCAATGGTTAGGTTTCAAAAACAGTTAATTACATCAATAACACGCTATCGCACATTATGGTTTTCCAGTCTTTTTTTTTGGACTGGAGGCACAAAAGAAGTCGATGATACTCTAGGTGGGTTTCTGGGTATCGATGTCCTGCTTGACCCTTTGCCTCATGAAGTGACCTTTTTTTTCTTCAACTTTCGTACATCTGGTAGAATGTGCCGCGTGGGTCAACCGACTTTGACAATAGTGGACGGAAACCCCTTCAACATATCGATTACAATTGTGGTCGACTACCGTAGAAAAAAAAACAGAAAAAAATAATATGGAATAGCGTGTTATTGATGTAATGAACAAATTTTAAAAACACACCATTGCATTTGTTGATTTTTTTGAAAAATTGTAGGCCTCGCTAGAGCCTTCCAGCTTGATTAGAAGCTGAGTTAGCATCCTTCGCTCTTATACAGCGGTCGGAAGTTGACCCAGTTACAAAAGGTGCTTTCAACCACGTTTTTTTACCTTCACTGTAAATTTGCATGGAAAATTATAGACGCATCGTGATGAAATGATATTGAACTTATTCGTAATAAAATGAGGACCGACAAGATATTTTTCCTTTTTTTAAGCGATTTTTTTTATTGAGTTTTTCAATGATTTGTAGAGTGGCCAGGGTTTTTGAAACAGATAGTATGTGTTGACGGTGGCCGTGTGGTGGCGCCCTCTATGCGGTTGGCCTATGGTCGTTGCAAATGCATAGCAGAGCAATAACATTGAATTTAATAACACATTAAAAATAATTTACTGACAGTGTTGAATAATCTTTGAGTGTTTTGAATTATCTTTGCGACATTTTCCATTCTCTAAGCGAAAAAAACTGAGAAATATTGCTCTTAGATGGAAAAATCCGTCATGTACTTACAGATATTCCAAAATATTCACGACGGGAATTTTATGAGATCGGAAAAAATCGGGAAATGACAGTGAATTTATTTTTTGACTGGGAATTTTACAAATAAAAATGCAGTTCTGAAACCTTACAAATTTTCAAATTAGAAGCATTTGAAATCGAAAATTCGGGATAACAAATCTTTTTAATTGATCAACTGTCAATATAATTTATAATGATTTTTGAAACTGAACTGTGCATTAAGGATTAAAAAAGTGAAAAATAATTATTTCACAAGACTATTCGAAATCAGTTCAAAATTTAAGAATTTCCATATTTTCACGTTGAAGATTAAACTGCTTAAATTGGAAAGTCTAAGTAGTTAAACAAATGCAAACGCATGATCGAAACTTTCAAAAATATTTCAAATTGTAAAGTAACTTCAAAACAATTTATTTATACTTGAAGACTTTCATTATATTCAAAAATATTGTTTTAGTCAGAAATTTTAAACTTTAAAATTTCAAGTTTTTTAATTAGGAAAAAATATGTTCACTTCTGATTTAAGAAGTGTTCAGTTTATAACAAAAACGTAATCGTTCGATTTGTAATATTTTTTCTAGCTTAAAATTGCTCAAAATGATTTGCAGCTGAGGATTTATTACTTCGAATGGACACATTTTTTGCTTCAGATTTAGAATTTTTTACTTTCATTAACCGTGAAAAATGTTAGCGAACCGAGAATAGACGGAATTTTTTTCTGTGATTAAAACGGCCACCCTGATTTAGAAATTTTCAAGTTTAAAAAATGGACCAAAAATACACATGGTAAACAAATTTAATTACTTTTAATGAATTCATTTGAAAATTTGTTTTTCAGCATGACTATTTTCATGAAATTTAGCTTAAGATTTAAGACGAAAAGGGAATTTTCATTATACTTGTTTTCAAGTTAAACATGAACTAAAGTTATTTGAAGCTGAAAATAAACGTTGTTAAAAATTATGTATAAAATCGAGGAAAATATCTTATTGTTAATTATAACTAGTTTTTAAAAAGAATCCGAGGTGAACTTTTGAAATAAATATTTCAAAATTTTCATTGTTTATTTAACAATAGTTTTCAGGCCTTATTTTATTCCTTAAAAGATTCTCTGCAAATCTCATTGATATGTTTTTGTTGAAAAACTTTTATTCAGGAATTATCAAATCGTTATTTTTGTAAACAATAGGTTTTCATAAATAAAATTCTATAATAAAAACGTACCAATGAGATTTGTAGAGAATCTTTTGAAGAATAAATACGTTATTGGCAAATAAATGAAACCCGAAATATTTTTCTCAAAATTCACTTCGAGTTCTTTTCCAAAATTAGTTATAATTAACAATAGCATATTTTCCTCGATTTTATAAATAATTTTCAACAAGTTTTATTTTCCCAATTTGAAATTATATATGACAAATACTAAGAGGCATAATAAATTCATTTATTGTTACATATAAAATTGATTATTTTCTAATAAAATATTTATAATTTTTTCTTGCGTTGAAAGCATATATAAGTTTAATACTTAACTTTCACTAAAAGCTTTTATGTGTATAAAAAATGTTTCATTCTATAACTTAGGCATTATTTTATTAATTTTACCTACCACGTTTATAAAAAGTTCATTAAAACAGATAATTTGTTTATTAAAATATTTGAAAATCCGAAATTAATTTAAATTAATAAATAAACGCAGTAAATATTATATGATATATTATAATAAAAAATTTTATGAACTTTAGACTATTTTTTTCTTGAGGATTTGAAAATTACACAAATAATTATATGTTTCATCCAAGCGCATTAATAATAATTTGTTGTAGTTAGTAGCAATGCATTGGGACTTACGTCTAAACGCAGTGAATTTTACGATTTTCGCAAACTATGTTCAACTTAGAAGATTAAAAAAATCTTAAAAATCATTATCTTTTACCAAGAACTATCAGAAAATTATTTTTATTTACCAAAAATTTTTTCTACCACTTTCGCCTTGTATTATTTTAATTCTTGGCCAAATGCGTAGCTGGCCCGCCACACGGCGACCGTCAACTCTCATGACAATATTTTCCACAGGCCTCCACAGAGAAGTAGCATCCCAGTGAGCACAAACGTTAAAGAACGTTATTAGAACGGCTCAAAAATGTCCTAAGTCAGTCCAAATAACGTTCCTTAAACATACAATGTCCCAGAGACGTTTTAAGAGCGTATTTGGAACATGAAACGTTTTCAAAACATTATTTGGTCTGACTTAGGACAGTTTTCGAAACGTTTAAATGACGTCTTTTGACTTGTACGTTCAAGGAACGTTTTAAGAACGTTCCAGTTACGTGCTTAAATGTCGCGTCCACTGAGATGGGGCTGCTTCCAGCTCTCCGTCAGCTTTACGTACGACGACACAGACCCTTCCATCTATACTTGCACGAATTCAAATGTGTAATAGGTGACAACTGGAAGATAAAGTTTTATTGTTAAATTAATAATTACAAATCAAGTTAAAACTTCATTAATTAATGCTAGAATAGTCAGTGATTACTCAAATAATCATAAATGACTTTAAACTTGTATTATGATATAACCTAAAAAATATCAGTATTAACTGTTTAGAATGTCACATAATTATGTAAAATAGATATTTACAAATACGATCGTTTGCATTCCCAACACTAGGGAATAACACTAGCAACACCGCAAGCACAACACTAGCACTACTAGGAATATTTGGGAATACTTTAAAAACTGTTTATCGGATGTAGCAGCACCACGCGGTCCACGCGTCCGTTATGCAAATTGGCGCCAATTAGCGATACCCGGCGCGAACTGCATGGTAGTCAGGTGACCTTTATATTTTCACGAGCATGAATTATATTATTCGGAAATTTGATTTTTCAGGATTTTTCAATCGTTCAAAAATTTTCATCCAAAAATATATTTTTTAATAATTTTTATTTTGAATTTAAAGAATAATTTTAGAAACTTTGATCAGAAAAAATATTTTGTTTTATACAAATATTTGATGATTGTATTTTTAATAAATAATATTGATGGAAAACCATTTTTCCATTGTTTCGGAAGTTTTATAATTCAGGAATTCTCCAGTTCGGATATTTTATAATTCGGCAATTTTCTATCGGGAATTTTCAAATTCGGTAATATTATAAACTGTCGGGAATTTCCTATTTTGGTAATATCATAAGCTGTTCGGAAATTCTTTATTGGGGAATTTTCCAGTTAGGGAAGTTTATTACATATTCAAAAATTGTATTATTCGGGAAATTCCCAAATCGGGAATTTGAAAGAGTCATGAATTTCATTTTCTAGAATTTTTCCGTCCTCCAAAAATTTTCATCCAAAAATATATTTCTTCAATAATCGTTGTTTAAGATTCACGTAGTAATTTCAGAAATTTTAAACATTACAATTTTTTTGATAAAAATATTTGATCATTGTATTTTTAATAAATAAATAACATTCATGAACAAATTTTTTCATTTGTCTAAATTCGGGAATTTTATAATTGGGGAATTTTCTAGTTATTTGGATATTCTAGAATTCGGCAATTTCATCTCGGGAATTTTATTATTCGGGAATTTTCCAATTCGGTAATATCATAAACTGTGGGGAATTTCATCGTTCGGGAGTTTTTCATTTCGGTAATATTATAAGCTGTCCGGGAATTTTATTATTATGGAATTTTCCCATTCGGGAATTTCATTATTCGTAGATTTTCTAATTCAGGAATTTTACAGTCTCGAGAATTTTTCAGTCTTCCCGATTTTTCAAGATAAGTGTATTTGGATATTATTTTTCATTTCGAGAAAGCTATTTAATTAAATAATAAATTCATTGAACATTTTTTATGGATTTTATCATTCAATTGAATAGTTTTCAGAAAATAAAGAATAATATCCAAATACACTCATGGTGAGAAACCATTTTTTTCTGAGTTTTGAAAAAAATAAAGTTTTGTCCCAATGCAATTGGTATTATTGTTCATCCCTCAGCTTGCAGACATCTTTGATTTCACCTAACTAACCTAAAATACCTGATAGAATATACTTCAATTTCCCTCAATATTATCTTCATATAAAATGTTATCTACACAGTACAAAATTAAGATTTTCAATTTACATTCGATAATCTTGATAAATATTTATTTAATAACTTTTTGAAATAAAATTGTACGACTCAGGGTGCCCTCATACGTAACAAAAATTCTGAGGTCAAAAAATTATTCAAAAAATGAAATGTTAAATAATAATAATTTGAAGCATGAAATAAGGTCGATAGGAGTTGTAGTTGTTCAGAAATTATCTTTTAGCTTTAAAATTTTACTTCGTAAAAAGGTTTTTATATTGAACTGCAATACCGACGGATCTCGAAACTTTCAAAACGGAAATTCATGTCTCATAACTTGTGAATTATGGTTAAGATCATAGTAAATATGGCGAATTTTTCGAATGTTGTCGAGTGCTTTATTGACATTCATCAAAAATATATAACCATTCGTCCGCGATAAGTGCTATTATTTTTAAAATAGAATGGTAATAAGTGCAATGTTTTTAAAAATCTCGTGTCCTGATTTCCAGACCAATTCCATCCATATACTTTACACGCTTCACACTGTTCTTTGCACTGCTGTGAACTACATAGCAGAAGACGTTTTTTTACTGACAAACAACTGACAAATTATTCCGAGATGGTTTAAAAACACGGAATTATCTTAATTTCATGTAAAGTTTATTCGACAAGGTTAATTTTTGTTGCAGCGAAACTTTCGTCGGAAATCGATGTAAAGTGTATCTCCTGTTTTTTCTGTATTTCTTCTTCGTTCTTTGTCTATCTGATATGGAAAACCCTATCAGTAGCAATGCTACAGCCAGAATAGCCGTCAAAGTAATTAGAGGAAAACTCAAGCCCACCGCGACGCCAACGCGAGAACGCATTCGGTAGTTGCAGTAAGTAATGTAAATGTATTATTATTATGCCATTAGGCTATATCCCTTTTGGAGTAAGCGTGACTCACTCGGCAAGGAAGGAAGTGATGTAGGGGGTATAGACTAGATTTTTAGATTCATCTAGAGTTCCTGTGATGTTTGTTCAAATAACACGTTCGTTCCGCAACACTGCTCCAACTCATATCGCTGATCAATCCCTCCAGCGATCACCCCGGACGAAGAATAGTGTCTCATCTGAAGCACATTCTTTGAGGATTCTTATATAACCATCTTTGTCCGTTAGCGTCTTACTACATACCATGCGCAGGTATTGCATGTTAACCGCGTTATTTTCACTCTTATCCTTTTTGTCGTATGTCCAGGTCCCGCTACGGAATAGCCCAATAAAAAAAACTAATTCGGGAGCCAGAACGAATTGAATGCGGGTCAATTCGCCTTAATTCGTGGTCGAGGTCATTTCACAAAAAAAAATAAAAATTGCATGCCTCGAGACTCGAACCAGCGATCTCAAGTGTATGAAGTCCAGAGGGCGACCACTGAGGTACTGGACTTATTGATATTTATTTACCACGGATCCTTTATGCCGAACGCGTTGGTTATAGTTCACGAATTCTATTGAATAGGCCAGTCTTTAACTGTATTCGCGCTGGCGAATTCTAGCGAAATGAGGCTTGAGTTAAAATCTCACGAATTAAAATGAATTGGCAGACACTGAAAATAATTCGTGCTGACGCATTCAAATGAATTTGATCCCCTAAAAAAATTTCGCTGAATTCGGACGAATAAGATATTTGAAGACTTAATTACTTTTCACGAATTTAAACGAATTCACCAACATCTCCAATTCGAGATTGACGCAAAGCAATATTCACGGGGGCTCCTGGCGAATTTTTCTCAATTCGTCCTAATTAGTTTTTTGTCACTGGGAGCACAGTACCCCCATGAAGATGGCCCCCCGAAGTTCACATTTTTCAAATTTTATTTTTACATACGTTTGTACGTCGTTTGTACTGTTTGTACATTCAACCTTTTCGTTTGTACCCTCTTGGCTACCAAATAACGGGCAAAATTGATTTCGGGGGGCTAACTTCACGCATCCCCCCGAAATTAAAATTTCTCAAATTTTCTTTTTGCATACGTTCGCACGTCGTTTGTACTGTTTGTACATTTCATACTTTCGTTTGTACCCTCTTGGTTGCCCAGATACAGGCCGATCAAAATTTCGAGACTGCCCCCCGAAATTTGAATTTTTCAAATTTTCCTTTGGCATACGTTTATACGTCATATGTACTGTTTGTACATTTCGTATTGTCGTTTGTACCCTCTAGTTGCCCAGATAGAGACAAACCAAAATGTCGTACCAACCCCCCGAAAATCGGATTTTGCAAATTTTCCTTTTGCATACGTTTGTTCGTCGCTTGCACTGTTTTTCACCCCATAGTAATATTCAAAAATGCCAAATATCAACCTCTAGTATTCGTAACGAAACAGGTCCGAAAATTCGTCATTTAAAAAAGACAATCCATTTTTAGCTGATAATGTGGACAAAATTAACATTCCGAAAAATCCAAAATATACTTCCAGCCGCACGATAATGTTTAAAAATCCCAAAAATGTACCCCTAGTATTCTTAGCGAGAAGGTCTGAAGATTTTCCATGTAAAATAGATAGAAAATTAGACGTACAAACAGCACAAACAGCGTACACACGTATGCATAAAGGAAATTTGAAAAATTATAATTTCGGGGGCAGTCCCGAAATTTTGATTTGTCTCTATCTGGGCAACTAATAGGGTACAAACGACAATATGAAATGAACAAACAGTACAAACGATGTACAAACGGATGCAAAAGGAAAATTTGAAAATTTCAAATTTCGGGGGGCAGATGCGGAATTTTGATTTTTCTCTATCTGGGCAACCAAGAGGGTACAAACGACAATATGAAATGTACAAACAGTACAAACGACGTACAAACGTATGCAAAAGGAAAATTTGAAAAATTCAAATTTAGGGGGGCAGATACGGAATTTTGATTTGTCTCCATCTGGGCAACCAAGAGGGTACGAAC
>CAKNXH010060526.1:253266-293396 GCA_932178445.1 Andricus quercusramuli | reverse complement strand
GCCCAGGGGGAACTCGAGTCAGTTGTGGAGAATGATCAGTGTAAGATCTACTGGAATTTCTCATTCTCCATCACTCAACGTATAAGTGCTACGAAGCCTGACATTGTCCTCCAAGATCTGAAGAACAAGATCATTTACGTGATTGAATTCTCGGCACCAGCCGATGGTAATATCACGGCAAAGGAGGGAGAAAAACGGGCGAAATATCAAGCACTTCTTTTCGAGCTGAGTAGGCTGTACCAAGGCTACAAAGTCCATCTTATAATTCTTATAATCGGCTGCCTTGGAGGTATGAAAGCTTCATTTATTAGCCAACTCAACAAGATTCCGGCTTGCCAGCGTCATGCTCATTTCATCGCGAACCGGATGCAAAAGGCTGTTCTCCTCGGATCACTCCATCTGGTCCGTCAACACTGTTCCTCTGAAATTCTACAAATATTGGTAGCTCTAAGAAAGTATCCAGAGGTGAAACTTCATCTCCAACTGTCCTGTGTTGCCCGATGTTATCACGCGTAAATTTCCCGCTCTTGCTTACCTTCTAGGACAGAAGGAGCAGAAGCGGATGACGTACACGTTCCAGTAGCTTTGGGAATGGTTTCTTTAAGGAATCATGATCGAAGCTTCCGGATCCTACAACTTCTCAAAATAATAATACCGAGCCCTACCGAAGGTGTTCTCGCGTTGTCGTCGCGGTAGGGCTTGAGCTTTCCTCTCATGAATTTGAAGGCTATGTTGGCCGTAGCATTGCTACTGACAGGTTTTCCCATGCCAAACAGGCAGAAAACGAAGAGGAAAGTGACTAAGAGGAACACCAAAACCCATAAATTATAATGGAGAGTATTTTAAAAATTTTGAAACGCTTTTCGCTACCCGAGGATCGTCGGGGCGCCCCTGGAGCCACCGCTGGGGGCCACAGCATGCGGGACGGTGGTGATGGTGAGCTGCGAGATGGTCAGGCAGATCTCACTAATCAAACAGCTGGCCAGCAAGAACATCTGCGACATACGGTAAGCAGTGAAACATCAACTGCCTCTGCTGAGGATGCTTTGGCTAGCGTTAGCTATTTACAGCCAACCAGTTTAACAGAAATACCGTGGGAGAGCATCAAGTGGGATACCACAATGAATGAGGAATTGATGCGTCTCTATTATGAAAGTGCGAAGTTTGAAACATCACGCAAAAAAGGACAAAATTTCAGAACGAAATTTGCCGCAAAGTATCCTCAAGTAGAGAAAGTCGCATTGAGAGATCTTATCGCTAAGGTGAAGGACATCAGGACTAATCTACTCATTTCAGAAGATCGAGCAATGGAGATTAAACAGCAGGTTGATTTGGAGTGGAAAAACAACGGCAATGAACAGCAGTTAGAGGAAGCCGCGTCACACGAACAAGTAGTGGCAATTGATGTTCTTCCTCAACCTGGTGATGATCCAGCACCACCACATCCTCCGGAGGTAGATGGCCTAATGCAACCAGTGCCAGAAGCCGAAGTTCAACAACCAAAGAAGCGATTAAAATGGACATACCATATGAACAGAGATGTGATGCGCTTTTATTTTTTGGCAAAGAAAAGTGGGCAAAGTGTAAGGAGAGAACATCATCGTCTCTTCTTACTTAAGTACTCAGGGCTAGCCACAAGAATAAATGAGCAGAACCTAGCAGATCAAAAACGCTCGATATCTGTAAACAAATTGCTTTCGGCTGTTGAAATAGCTGCCATCGAAATGGAAGTGGAACAGCAGCTTCCTATTGATGAACTTCCATTGGAAGATGTGGAAAACGGAAACTTGATTGCAGCTGAAGACATAGGTGCTAGGGATAATGAACATCAAGTACCGGATGGACTAGAACCACATCCGGATATCCTAAACGAAGATATAAACATCGAAGTCCCAGAAAATCTACAGCACCTTGAAAGGAATTTTGGTCATGCTCTACTAGAGTTCAGACATGTAGAACCAACACAAAGGCATTCACTGCCCAAGATGAACATCACAAATGATCTGCGTGCACTAATAGAACACCTAAACAGCAAGGTTTTACCTATGCATTTGAACGCAACACAAAATGCGTTAGAGGTGCAAACTCTTGTATACTGTGCAGCTGCGGCAACCGTTAGAATGTTGGGCCGCAGAACTAGGCCTATAAATGCAGTCTTCGCCCCAAGACAGGAGCGAGATCCGCCATGGAAGATCAGGTTGGATATGGATGTCAGCAAAGTAAGGTGCAAATTGGGTCGACTGACTCAATATAAAAAATGAAATCGAACCAGAAAGCTGATACACCATGTTATTAGAATCATCCACCCTCGGTACATCGAGACATTGACACCAGCAATATTGGATGAGATTATAGACTCCCAGCGGCAGAGACTTGATGTTCTTACTGCTAGACTGCGTCGGTACAAGAAAAGTAGTGCAAGAAGGCAACAAAATCGAACCTTTCAGACAGACGAAAGAAGGTTCTATCGTGAACTGAGTGTACAGCAAAATAACCAGCAAGACACCGAAGTCCCTCAATTGGAAGAAATGACTAACTATTGGTCAGACGTTTGGGGAAAAACTAACAGAAGCAATTTGGACACTGCGTGGTTCCAACTAGAGAAAGCAAGAGCAAGCAATAACCCTGAAATGGAGCTGACGAACATCACAGCTTTAGATGTTTCAGCGGTTTTGAAAAAAGCATGTAACTGGAAAGCACCAGGTCCGGACATGGTGCACAATTTCTGGTATAAGTACCTGACTAGTGTGCATCCTGCGTTGGCACGGGGTTTTCAGAAGATCATCGAACATCCAGATCTGATGCCAGGCTTTAAGCTGCAGGGTACTACGTATGTGTTGCCTAAAAAACCAGACGCTCATAATCCATCTGAATTTCGACCGATAGCCTGTCTTCCAACAATATATAAATGTCTTACAGCTATCATAGCAGATAAGGTTTATTATCACTGTGACGAGAGTGACATCCTTACAGAAGAACAAAAAGGATGTTGTAAAAACTCCCGAGGCAGTAAAGATCTGGTCACCATAGACGCTGTTGCCATGACGCAAGCTCGTAAACACCAAAGGAACTTGCACATGGCATACATTGACTACAAGCAAGCGTTTCCTTCCGTACCACATGACTATTTGCTTGAAGTCTTAAAAGTATACAAAATTTGTCCACGCATCATTGACTTCCTAAGTCGTGCGATGATGCTATGGGGTACAAGAATCAAGTATTTTGATCATGGACAACTGAGGATAACTAGATCAATACGCATTAAGACGGGTATATTCCAAGGAGACTCCTTCAGTGCATTATGGTTCTGTTTAGCGTTGAACCCACTGAGCAAAACTTTAAATAGCATGTCTCATGGGTTCCGAATAAATGATAATGAGGATGGTCATCAAGTGACCCATCTTCTTTACATGGATGACCTGAAGCTATACGCTAGTTCGGAAGAGAAATTGCAGCAAGTGATTGATGTTACAAAGCAGTTTTCCAATGATATCAACATGGAGTTTGGACTAGATAAATGCCGAACAGTGCATTTAATCAGAGGAGAATCAGGGACCGCAGAGATAGAGAACGATTTCGGGAATGACATCGAGGCAATGGCTGAGGGCGAGTCATATAAATACCTGGGTATTCTTGAATCTAAGGGTAATCTAAGGGAATCTAAGGGAATCTAAGCATACGATAGTTAAGAAAAGCCTAACGACTGCCTTCACTACAAGACTCAGAATGGTTCTGAAGTGTTCTCTTAACTCGGCGAGTGGAAGGGTAGTTCTACCACGACATAGAGGGGGCAGAGGCATTGTAGATGTCAAAAAACTGTGTGAGTCACAATTTACACAGTTGCGAGACTATTTTAACAGCAAGCGAGATGTTACGCTTTACAACACCATCTGTAAAGCGGATCTTGACTACACGCCCTTGAATTTGTCCTCAGAGGAGGCCTTGAATATCAGAGCAGAAACCATAGAGGAATTAGAAACGCAATGGAGACAGAAAGCCATCCACAGCGAACACCTCAAAACGCTAGATCAATATGAAGTGGATAGTGAGGCATCCAATATTTGGCTGAGAAAGGGACTCCTGTATCCAGAAACGGAAGGATTCGTCATTGCGATTCAGGATAGAGTTGTCAGCACCAGGAATTATCGCAAACACGTGTTACATCAAGACGTCGTTGACCGGTGCCGATTATGTGGAGATACGAACGAATCCATCGAGCACATTATTGATGGTTGTCGCGTAATGGCTCAAAGAGAATATACGCACAGACATAATGATGTGGCGGGCATTGTACATCAACAACTTGCCTTAAACCTAGGACTCTTAACAGAATGGATGCCTTTCTATAGATACATTCCAATGTCCGTTTTAGAAAATGAAGATTACATCTTATATTGGGATGTGACCATCCAGACGGATCATTACATCCGAGCCAATCGACCTGACATCCTGATGCGAGAGAAAAAAGGTGGAAGAGTCTACATCATCGACATTGCTTGTCCGCTCAACCGAAATTTGCAGGCAACCTATACAACCAAGATTCATAAGTATAGCGAGCTAAGGCATGAAGTGAAGGCAATATGGAGGAATGTGAAACATGCATCTGTTCATCCTATTGTGATTTCGGCTACAGGCAATGTTCACGCAAGATGCACTGAACATCTTGAACATTTAGGAGTCAGTAGGGTACTGGCAGCAGCTCAAAATGCGGTTTTATTAAACACCTCTCGCATTGTAAGAAACTTCCTAGACCATCAGGAAGCAAGTGACTAAGAACCTATGGCGTGATTCATGGTAGTTCTAAGAAAGCATCCAGAGGCGACTGATGTCACCTTCAACACTCACGGCCGCTGTGTAAGGATAACAGCGGCAAAGCCAAACTGCAAACTACATCATGCTTCTAATTTTGTACCTACAACATCATCGTAAATGATTTCAAACAACGTATTGAAATAACTTATGACATCCTGATCTCATCAGTCACTTGACTTAGTCCGTGGCTATGACGAAAAACCGGGTTCATCCTAGAAGAAGTATGAAAAAAGAAATAATAATAGATAGTTAGTTAGTAAAATATTTAGGCCTAGGGTTGTAAAAATAAATAAATAACTAGAGATTTATTGCATTTTTGTAAATAGATTTAAGTACACATTTATTTCGTTTATATATTAGATGTTTATTTATATTATCATACACTCTTTTGTACAAAAAAAACACTTGAATTTATTTGAAAAATGGTAATTTCAATAAAAAAAATTTTCATATAAACCCTCATTTAATCCCCTACTTTGAAAATAAAAGTTGTAGGCTAGATTTTACATCATTTTTTAGGAAACCTTTAGGAATTTCAGGTACCTGGAAAAGATCCACAGAAGAGAGAGCTGGTCGAGTGTTGGCGGCGGCGGCGGCGGCGGCGGTCATGTCTCTTAATAAGCTTATTTGAGACATGGGCGGGTGCAGCGTCCAGGATATTAGCTCATTTCCTGGACGCTAGAGGCGCGCGGAGCAAGCTGGTACTCAAAGAGTTGAGCTCATACTACCAAGGTATCAGCTGGTTTACCTGGCCGCGGCAACCAGGTTTATAAGCTTATTTGCCTGGTTGCTTTGCGCGCTGCTTTTTTAGCTAACCTCGTTCTGAAGTTTTTTTACAATATTAGACTGTGTGTGTGCGTGTATGCGCGTGGAAGGTGGAAAAAATGTATAAAAGAAGGTGATCCTTTGATTCCTCATTTTATTTGTGAAATGGATACAAGATGGAAACATCCTTTCACATCGATGATTTGCGGTCCTACAGGATGTGGCAAGACATTCTTTGTAAAAAAATTTATTCGTCACATTGGTCAAATGTGTGATGCAGTTTTCGAGCGAATAATTTTCTATTATTCCGAATGGCAACCATCTTATGTCGAATATGGAAAAAATCTTGAATTTCGTGAAGGTTTGCCTCAGTCATCGGATTATTCCAATGATAATCGGGTGAAATTAATAATTATTGACGATTTGATGCGCGAATCTTCAAATAATACAATAGTCGATCTTTTTACCAAGGGTAGCCATCATAAAAACTTGAGTGTAATTTTTATTTCGCAGAATCTGTTTCATCAGGGCCACGGTCAACGTGATATATCGTTAAACGCAAATTATATTGTTGTTTTTAAAAATCCCCGTGATCGCGCACAAATTCAACATATGGCACGACAAGTATTTCCTGAAAACCCACGATGTGTCCAAGAAGCCTACCACGATGCCACTTCACAACCACATGGCTATCTTCTCTTTGATTTAAAACAATCAACCCCTGATAATTGTCGCTTTAGAACGGCAATATTTCCCCCCGATCCGTTTCACTACGTCTACGTTCCTGCAAAGGGTATAAAACCCCGAAACAGTGATACTTGTGTTCCAGTCGTGCACATGTGATGAAGTCGAAAACACGTAAACGTCCAATTGGTGTGAAAAACGCCGCAGCGTTGCGTGCTTTATACCATCTAAGCACCAATCAACGTCGTGTAGTGCTTAAGCCTGCTGATCCAAAACTTGTTAAATGTATCTGTGAGTGCGCGTTAAACATTTTACACGGGAATGTACCTCTGAAGAAAAGTGAAAAACTAAAGTTGAAGAAACATCGACACGTGTTACGGAAATTAGCCACACCGCGCGGTACATGGACAAGTAAAAAAAGTTTTATCGTACAAAAAGGTGGATTTTTACCACTTTTGTTAGCACCCATTATCGGTACACCTCTTTCAAATCTTTTCTCATCAAGATCCTCGTAATCAACCACATGGAGCATGCCCGAAAAATGGTACTCGTGCCTAGTGATCGCCTGTCACAACTACAACAACATACCTCAATCGATCAACATTTTTCACCACAACAACAACAACAACAACAGCAAAATGATGTACAAAATATAAATTTTTCTCTACCAACCACCCAAACTCCTGGTAATGCTCTTAGTAGGTTGGATCTGGAAATGAGTCAAATCTTAAACTCACAGTCGGTGAAAGACGATCGTGAAAAATGGAAAATGTACCAACAAGTTCTGCAAAAATTTCTTTTCTATACTGAGGAATCGCGGAAATCAACGCCAACAAACAAGCAAGTACCCAGTGATAAGACAAATGGTACGGAGGAGGAGGAGAATTATATGGTGAATGATACAACCGTTAATACTGGAAATATCGTTTCGTCGGTTCCAAAAACATACAAAAATAAGGCAGAATTATCAATAGAAGAGTTACAAAAATCGGATGTAAAAGATAGAATATATTGGGATAGAAAAGGTACAGTCTTTATCGATGGACGTCGGGTGGAAAATTCAAGCATTATCGACCTTATAAATGACGTATTACAACATAAAGAAAGAGTTGTCGTTCCTGGAAGGCTGCAGTTTGCTAATTTCCTTCGCGAAATATCCATACCACGTGAGCTCGTGGGAAATGGTCAATATTGGGAAAGTACACGACTTTTGAACATTTCGCCAAATAAAACGTCAACTCCACTTAAACGAAACAATACAAATAATAAATCACAAAGCGAATCTTCAAATCTTTATAAATCTGCGCTTTCAACCGAGAACGAAGACGACGACGACGAACAGTGGGGAGAAAACTGTGCCGGTAACACTACATTACAAAATAATAAATCGCCTGGAAAAAAATCTTGGATATCTTTACGTCTACAAAAATGAAAATATTGGAGGATTTATACCATGATCCACAACATCAGGCGTCATATGGAGGCATCGACAAACTTGTACGTGCTACGAAAAACAAGTTATCGCGTAAAGAGGTTTTGAATTGGTTGAAAAGTCAAGATAGTTTTAATCTTCATCGGCCAGTCAGAAAACGTTTCAGAAGAGCACACTATAACATTGATAACGTAGATGATTTGTGGGAGGCAGATTTGGTGGACTTACAATCTTTAAAAACATACAATGATAATTATTCATACATTTTAGTTGTAATCGATGTGTTTAGCAAACATGCTTGGGTCGAACCACTTGAAAACAAGTCTACAACAGAGGTAAAAAATGCATTTACTTGTATTCTGCAGAAGAGTAATAATCGTATACCGATTTGCCTGCAAACTGACAAAGGAAAAGAATTTGTCGGCGTGAGCTTTCAGAAATTTCTTCAAGATCATGAAATAAAGTTTAGAGTTGCACGCGATCCTAATGTCAAAGCCGCTGTTGTCGAGCGTTTTAATCGCACTCTCAAAGAGCGTATGTGGCGATACTTTACTCATCGAAACACTCACAGATATATTGATATCCTTCAATTACTTGTAACAGCATACAATAATACACGTCATTCTAGTATTGGTATGCCACCATCTGATGTTACCCTAGAGAATGCATCCATTGCACGAAAAAATTTACAACGACGTTATTTCAACAACGATAAAAAGAAAAAAACTAAATATAAGGTTGGCTCTGTTGTACGCATCAGTCGTGCGCGTGGCACCTTCGAGAAAGGATATGAATCGGGATGGAGTGAGGAATTGTTTGTTATCAAAGGAGTTATAACGTGGAGGACATATTCGCCTGTTGTGTACGAGTTGGAGGATTTAGCTGGTGAAGTCATTGATGGACTTTTTTATGAACAAGAATAAGCAGATGTCAACAATAAAAATGTGCACAAGGACGAGTTTATTGTCGAAAAAGTAATTCAAACACGTGGGAAAGGTTCTAAAAAACAAGTTTTGGTCAAGTGGGCTGGATATCCTGATAAATTCAATTCTTGGGTACCTGCTTCTGAGATAAAACATCTGAAATGAATGAAGATCAGTTTTATCTCATTCTACCTAGTGATAGTAATATGAAATATTATCCCAACAATACAATCACACATTTCACAACACAACTGCCTCAAGAAATTCGTTTACAAGGGCGTTGGGCAGTTGCTCTTACAGAGATTCAATTTCCACGTTCATTTCTTCATGTACGACCCTGGGAAAGTGTATTAGAAAATCGGCTTGTTCTCATGTTCAACGATGATCCAGATCCAGAATTTCTCGAGCAAAAGTATGATTTCTTTGATAAACAAAGTGATGATCAGCTGAATGGTAAAGATATCGTGGAAATATTTAAATTACCGAGAACATATTATCTTCAAGGTGGGCTACCTAAAAGTTGTTATAAAACAGAGACAAAAAGACCAGAAATTCTCACTGGTACGTGGTTAAAATCAATAGTCGCATTTTTTCCGTCAGGTGTCTATGAGTCTGTGAATGAATTAGTGCGAGCAATTAATATTACACCAGAAGTCAGCGAACACGTCCGCTTAAAACATGACCAGCTAAACAATAAGTACGTAACAGTGGAAAAAATTTGTAACGATGATTGTAGACGAGTTGGTAGCCATTTTCTTGTAATCAGTGAGAAAATCTCGCGCATTCTAGGCTTCACACCTGAAACTCTGTTACCAACAGATTCTTACATGGCTTGTCAACCAGCGAGCCTTACAAATGGACTACCTGAAAAGCTCTTTGTCTATTGCGATATTTGTGAACCACGTATAGTTGGAGATGTAAAATCACAACTTTTAAGAGTTGTGTCTGTTGATTCGAGAAAATATACATTTGGCTCCACACAGGTCTCGGGTTTTTCAGCACCTCATTACATACCTCTACTACATACAGGCTTTCAGACCATCGAAATAGATATAAGGGACCATCTTGGACTTCCAATACCATTTGAGATTGGATCGTTGACAGTGACACTTCATTTTAAACGAAGAGACTAGCTGCGATGTATTTTTCATCAAACAAAAAATGACTATATGACAATTATTACACGAATCAAGTTGGTGGAGGAGGACTTTCACAAATTTATATTGGATCTCCCTACCAAAGAGGACACGGAATTGGCAGCTTTCTCGGTGGACTCTTTCGTCGTGTTCTGCCGTTTTTGACTCGTGGTGCACGCGTAGTCGGTAAAGAAGCGCTACGCACGGGTATGAATGTCATTGACGACTTGGAACACAATATTCCACTGAAAAGTGCCGTGAAAACACGTATGGGAGAATCTGAACAGAATCTAAAGAAACGTGCTATGGAGAAGGTATAAAACCTTATGAGAGGTTCAGGGTATAAATCGCTGCTCAAGAGGCAGAGACTTCAGTCAATCGGTGAACTCGGTGTATCGCGTATCGTCGGTAAAGTTGACATCAACTCAAGAAAGAGGAAGAAGAGGAGGACAAAGAAAGTAAAGAGATTGTCAAAAGGCAAAAGGAAGCAGAAGAAGAAGAAGGAGAAGAAGACCGAAGGAAAGAAGATTAGGCGTAAATGTCTTTCTTACACTCTCACTCGTGTGAATGCTTGAAATCAGAGCTTGATCTATTTTCTCTACCACCAACTCAAACGTCAATAGAAGGTTCTCAGTGGGTTCACTACAAACCCATTTCATCACTCACTGACGATTCACCCATAGAATTTGTCGTTCCAGGCAACGGAGATGAGTAAATTGATTTACCACATACTATGCTGAATCTCAAGATTGTATTACATGCACCAGAAAAAACCAAGGAAAATGCATCTTCTATTGCTCAAATAGCTCCTGTTAATAATATATTACACTCAATGTTTAATCAGGTGGATGTATACTTTAATCAGAAACTAGTATCGCCACCAAATAATGCTTATGCTTACAGAGCATACATTGAAACATTACTCAACTATGGACCAGCTGCGAAATCAAGTCATCTTACAGCGTCCTTGTGGGTAAATGATAGCCTTGGACAGATGGAGGGTGTTGCTGAGGAAAATAAGGGGCTCAAGCTTCGTCACGCATATTTTGGTGCTGGAAAAAAAATTGACTTGATTGGTCATATACACTGTGATGTTTTTAATCAGGATAAATTTCTGTTGAACGGCGTAGAGCTTCGTCTTCGTCTCGTACGTTCTAAAGATGCTTTCTGTCTCATGGATCCTACAGGTCAGGCATCCATCCATATTGAAGAAGCCACTCTTTTAGTTCGTAGAGCAAAAATTAGTCCTGGTATTTTACTTGCTCACGCAAAAGCACCATCACAAGGGACAGCCAAATATCCCATTACTAGGGTAGAAGTGAAAGCACTTACCATTCATGCTGGTATATAGAGCGAGACTCTTGATAATGTCGTGCTTGGACAACTACCCAAAAGAATAGTCATTGGATTTGTCGACAATGTTGCATACAACGGAAACGCCACGAAAAACCCGTTCAATTTGCAAAATTACAAAATAAATCACTTTTCACTATATGTGGATGGCATGCAGATCCCATCGAAACCTATTCAACCAGATTTTACAAAAAATAACCTCTACGTTGAGGCATACCACTCACTGTTCACTGGATGTGGTATTCATTTCCTCAATGAAGGAAATAATATAGATCGTGATAATTATGCACACGGATTCTGCCTTTTTGCATTTGATCTTACACCAGATTTGTCAGCACACTGCTACTCACATTGGAATCTTGTGAAGCATGGCTCTTTGAGAATTGAGGTTCGTCTCGAGGAAGCACTTGCACACACTATCAATTGTCTAGTTTACGCCGAGTACGATAATGTCTTGGAAATTGACGGTGCAAGGCAAGTTATTGCAGACTATAGCAATTGATTTGGCACAACAAAGGTTTCGACCAGTTCGAACATCTGTCAACGGTCCCCATTTATACAAAAGACGCACGCCTGAGCTTGTATAAACAGGTCGAAACTTGAAAAATGCACACCCTCAAAAACACACCTGCCAACGGATTTTTCGTGTGGAAGGGGAAATATGGTATATCTACAACCTATATAAGCCAGCAGTCTTCAGACGTAACCCAGTACACTCGAACTCCAAAGATACGAGCCCCAGAGATACGAGCAATCCACAGATATGAGCGTCTCGACTCCAAAGAAGCGAGCGGAATTTTTTCCCCTTTACCCCCACCATTTCCGAGAGTGAGGCGCGCGCGAGAGCCCGCTGATTTGAATTCGACGTTTGTTCACCGGAAATTGCATAGGCGCGCGTGCGCGTAGTGGGCCTATGGGCGTTCCCATGCATTACCCCCAAAATCTAAACGTTGCAGGAGTGGGAGCCCCTTTGACGCTCGTATCTTTGGAGTTCCCGATTCCCGAACTTCTCGTATCTTTGGAGTTCGAGTGTACTGGTAAAGAACACTTGCATCGTCTTACATCGTTCTACTCATATAGTTTTTCGTCGCAGTCCTCGTCCTCGTTGTGAAATCTGCAATATGGTTGACTATGTAATCGAAATTCAAGGTTTTCGGGATCTTGATGACAATTTTCTACCAAAGGAGGTGGCCATCGTCACACTGGATCACAAGTTTGTCGCTCAGTGGATCGCAGCACCACCTCATCCCTTTTGCGAACTTTCCACCTGTGTAAAACAACAAAACAATTGGCTCTCAAGATTCTATCATGGGATCGAGTGGTTCGAAGGAGACATTTCCATGAAGTTTCTCTACTCTAATCTCCGAGATGTAGCTAAATCTGCAGCAACAATTTACATACGTGGGCGTGAAAAAGCGAAACTACTACAAAAAATAATGAGTAGTCAAATTATTAACCTGGAAGAACTGACATGTCCTACATTCAAACAACTACCGGACAAACGAGAATATTGTTTTCATCATGGAATCAAAAAGGAGGAGGATTACGCATGTGCTCTCAATAATGCCATAAGAATCAAACGGTGGCTCGGCAAAAAACGACAAGAGCAAGTACGATTATTAAACAACAACAACAACAAAAGAGTCACCAAATCATCTAAAAAAAACCATTGCTGCTCAATAACACATCGAGGACGAGGACTGCTATCAACGGAGAAGATAAAAAACCAGTGTCTCCTATACTTGCATCCAGTTCACCATCACACGCATACGAAGACGTATGGACGGACAATGAACAGCCTACAAATTCTGCGAGTGCTTCAACTGACGAGGGCCCACACAATCGGTGTGTACCCGGCTGATCAAATACCGAAAACTTGGACGCGACCTGCTGCTATCGTTATCAACACAGATGACCACACAAAACCTGGCTCGCATTGGGTCGCCATCTTCGTCGACAGCTCAGGCAGAGGAATGTACTTCGACAGTTACGGTTTACCGCCTCTTATTCCTCAACATCTTCATCGTTTACGAGGAAACTGTACCCTCTTCAGGTGGAACACATAACTACTACAGAGTGCCTCTTCGAACGTGTGTGGTCAGTTTTGCATTATGTTTCTGCATTGTATGTGTAGTGGGTATTCTTTGCGCGAGTTTAATGCACTTTTTACCAATGATCTCGTGAAGAATGATCAAATTGTGGTGCGATTTTATAAAAAACTTTTGGCTGAACATAAACTGACTTGTAAAAAAAATGTATCAGCAAGTGAAAATGGTGGCAGCGGCGGTAGTCACTGTGCATACTCACTGCATAGCTGCAATCGTCTCGAATCTTGTGTACAAGCATGTTCTTGGAAACTTGCTATTTTGTATCTATTTTAATCAATGTTCGTTTTATAACATTTAAGTTAGAATAATTATATAACATTTGCTTCATCGATTATCTATTTGCTCTTTCATGCATAAGAATATTGCGCCTACTCTCTCTGGCTAAGAGAGTATATTCTTTTGCATTTATTGTGTCTCTGTTTATAATACTTTGTAAACATTATTTTAAGTATTCGTCTCCCTCATAGGCTAAGAGTTTTTGTGGAATACATACATGTTTTAGATTTTCCTCTGCGTCTAAGACCTGTTTTACTATCTAAGTTGGTATCCCTGTATTACTTATTTTTGTGTTGCTTCATTAACATATATGTCTGTCTTGTCTCGAGTCGTGTACATATTATTGTATTTCTATTTTAATCTTATATAAGTAACATTACATGTGTGTTCTTTAGATCTAGATTTTTTTTTGAAAAAAAAATAAATAAAATGGTGAAAAATTGAAATAAATGCTGTCTTGATTTCAAACAGCCCTTCCCCCAATCTGAATAGAATGTAAGATTAGGATAATTAGCCTGCGTTGTAATTGCTTCTCGCCGTTCCCAACTCGATGACCGACTACCTCTACTCTTGGACTAAAAGGGAGGGAGTGGGGGGAGGCCCCTTCCCTTTTCCAACTTCGATACATTCATGCGATGGGAGGGTGTGGGGCCCCTCCCCTTTTCCAGCTGACAATTATCCATTCGAAGGGTGTGACCCCTCCCCGTTTCCAACTCAGAAAAAACTCATTCGATTAATTAGTATGATCGCCATTTTGTAATTAGGCCACGCCCCCTAATTAGCGCCATTTTGTAATTAGGCCACGCCCCTCAGCCAATCAGGAGAGGCCACACCCCTTTCCTACCCCCACCCCTTCTTTTAGGTCACGCCTCTCGACCAATCACAGGCCGCCCTATAGCTCAAGTTATCTACTTACGTATAATTTCCAAATATGGAAAAAAATGGTCTAAAAATGTTTGAAAATGTCCTATCTTTTTGAATTTTTCTCGAAAATAGCTGGTTAACGAACTCGATCTTTCTTTTTTTCTCTGAAACTGTGTGCGAAAGCACAATTCAACCCGATCAGTCATTCAAAAGTTATCCGGTATACAGGCGACGTCAGCGACAGACAGACACTGACGTAAAAACTATTTTTTCTGACTCAGGGGGCCTCAGAATGTCGGCATTTGATGGAATCAGTGAAAGTCATTTTTCGCATAAAAACAATACCTTCTCATTATGATAAGAATGTAAAAATAATGGAATTTTCCAATTTTGTTGTTGATTGATCGCAAAAAGACATTTTCTATCACTGTCCTAAGTCAACTCGCACAACGTAAAGAAAATTTGTCAACTCGATATCGTCAACTGTGGACTATATTATCTCATATCTGGAAGGCTATTGCAGTCAAACTTTTTTGGCATCAATTCAGCAATACATCAGCTCCAAACTGTATTCTTTTTTTATTGCAATTTAGATTTTGCAGAATGTACAAATCCAAACATTTTTCTACCAAAGAGCTTCTTATTAAAATAAAATAAAAAAATCGATTAGCATTTCGAACTCGAAAGTTCATTGCCTCACTACCCGATTCGGGTAGTGTTTCTAGGTGGATAAATACTACCAGTATGGGTCCACCACACCCACGACGGGTCAACATCACGCAGTATTCCCCTAACGGTCACCCATCCAAGTACTAACCACGCCCAATACTGCTTAACTTCAGTGATCTAACGGGAACTGGTGTTTTCAGCGTGGTATCGCCGTTGACAAAAGAGCTTCTTATTACTAATATTAAAACAAGATTTCGAACAAATCCTTTAAACACCAAGTGTATTAGATTATTCATAAATTTTCTGTACACACAAAAAATTCGGGAGAATGTATCTTACCTCGTTATGGTCTGTGACCCCTCTTTGTTGAATTATTAATGAAAAAGCAATATCTCAAGTGTTAACAATATTCTGTGGTTAATAAAGTTTTATAAGCTATTTTGATTTATATAAGACAGAAAAGAATCTTTTTCATAAAGAAAGGATGAAAATGTTCCATTTGTTCAGTTGAATTATTTATGAAACAGCAATATGTTCACTATTAACAATATTCTGTAGGTAATCAAGTATTATAAGGATTTTCAATTTAAATAAGATGGAAAGGTTCATCGTTTGCAATAATCTCTCAGTTTAGTAAGTCTGATAATCCATTTCAATGCATATAAAAAGAAAAAAGTGTGTCTGCTAATAAAGATAAAAATTTTCTATTTGTTCCGTAATGTTATTTATAACAAAGCTAAATGTTAAGAATGAACCATTTTATGCGGTTTTATAAGTCTAAAAATCTACTTCGATATAAATTAGATTGCAGAAAAATTATGTGTGCAAAAAGGATGATAGTTGTCTATTTGTTTATAAAAATGGGTTATAAAAATAAAACTGTACAATAAACAAATTATTTTATTTTTTGTATGCTTAAGTTGTGATACAAGTCCATTAAAATATATCTAAGTATTAAGACCTAAGAAATTTTTTGTTTTGTTTTTTCAAATGTACTTTTCTTGTAACTTTATTCAAGAAAAAATTGTCCATAAATTCAAATATTTGAAAATATCGCTTCGTAAGATTTTTATGAATTTAATTTTCTTAAATTCTAGAAAAAGTTGTCCAAATCAGTTAATAATTGATCGCTATATTGATTCTTGATTATGATGATTGATTATATATACACGTAGTAAATTCCAAAACTATCTGCACCTGTCATGAAGGATTTTTTGTTGTCTCAAGTGCACAGTGTCATTTAGGATACTTGCTTAATATATTTGTTATGAACAATTAAATTTATATACTCTTAACAACATTTTGCAGTTGATTCTTTTTTCGAAACAGTGTCATTTTACTTCAATAAGAAGAATCCCAAAAAATGAAACAGGCCTAAAGATGAAAATGAAAATTGAATAATTGATCACATTTTTTACAACATTAGAAATGGTTAATGTATGTTGATAAGCCGTTATTATATATCGATCTAACAGTAAATCCAACCACTTTTTGACGAAAAAAAATTCAGCAGTTGAGCACTACAGTCTGGAATTTGTTTAATGATTGTTTATAATAATTAAGTTGAATACTTATGGGGTTAATTATGTTCCATGAGTGCAGATGCAATGATACTGATCACACATGAGTTTATTTCGTCATTTTTTTAAAGAAATAAAATCATATATTTGAAAATGCTGAATTTCTCACTCTATTTGTTTATATTCATTTCGTATAGAAATGATTTTCTGTCACATATGTAAAATGGGGTAAAGTAGGGCGGCTTCATGTTGAAATGTTCATCATAAAAAATACATTGACGAAAATTAAACTTCAATCCAAATGGGAATGCCGAGGAGCGATGAATCGAAAATGTGCGCAAGTCTAAAAAAAAAGTAGAAACCGATCGACAAAATGTTCCATTACAAATATTCATGGATATTTTATAAGAGTACCAACGCTCGATCATGTATTTATCTCGCGCTTTGCGCTCAATTATGTATTCACCCCGCGCTACGCACTCGGACGTATTTACATCACACTATACGCTCGGTTTCTCTAGATTTTCGAACTTCGTGTTCGACTTTGATGGAAAGAAAAAGTTTATTTGCAAATATTATAAAATTATCAAAACCTCTACATGTGAAGTGATTTTTAAATTTGTTTTTATTTTAGAATGAAATGGAACTTTATTTACTCAAGGTTCTATCGACCTTAAGGAACACATTCTCATCCAGACACTCGCGCTTCGCGCTCGATATGTGATTTGGAAATCATTTGAATCTTGCGTTCCACGCTCGGTTCTGTGCACCGTATGATAGAAATGAAAAAGTCACGAATAAAACAAAAACTATGCATCCTATCAGAACATGATTTATAACAAAGTTATACCTCTTCTTTGGTGGAACAAATTTTGTCTCTGTCATTTCTCTCGTAGCTTGTGTTATTCGTCTAAAAATTTAATTTTACTGTTTCCAATGCTGTTCTTTACGAATAAAACAAAAACTGCGCATCATATCAAAAAGTGAATAATAACAAATTTGGAGATCTTTTTTTGATGCATAATTTTCTTCCATTAATCTTTGGTCTTATCTTACATAGTTTGACAGCAAAATGAAATTATTGATTTTTTCATTCTTTTTTTGTGTGACCAAAATTTGGATTTTTCATTTTTCGAAAAATTCAAAAAGTTGTTACAAAAATATTGTAGGGTTTTCAAAAAGAAACATTTTTCTCCTGAATTTTTTTCATATCGTGCGTTTTGCGGCATAAAATGTGCATTTTCGTTTGTTTTTTGTAATTTTGAAAATGCTATAACTCCGGTAATTCTTTTTTATCCGAAAAAGTCATTAGAATAAATTGTTCGAGTTTTGGAGTAATATGAATTTTCATAGAATTTTCATAGAATTTTTCAATTTTGGAAAAAAATGGTCTCAAAAATTTTCAAAATGCTCTCACTCTTTGAATTTTGATCAAAATTAGCTGGTTAGCAAACTTGTTCTCTCTTTTTAGGCCCTAAAAAAGTGTGCCAAAGCACAACGCGATCTGATTATTTTTTCGAAAGTTATCGTGTCTACAAACAGACAGACAGACAGACAGACAGACTACAGACAGACACCTTGGTAAGAACCTTTTTTTCTAGCTCAGGGGGTCTCAAAACGTGGAGATTTGATGAAAACCGACCAAGTCAAATTTTACATAAAACCAATACCTTCTCATGAGAATGAGAATGTAAAAATTAAAAAGGAAAAATTAGAATATTCAAGGACAAATGTCTGACAAATGTCTGATTAATACATTTCTTTATTAACTTTGATTTGAAAAAAATCATACAATGTATCAACTAAGTGTGAATGTGGTTGAAATTGTCATGTAATTCCTAAATGAAAGGACTACCATTGAAAAAAATAATGATTTTCCTGCCGACAAATGCCCTTATAATACATTAGGAACTTTCTGATAATTTCAGCAAAATTCCTACTCTTTGGATTAATCGTATGATTTTTTAAACGAATTTATTATAAGGGCATTTGTCGACAGAAAAATTCGTTTTCTCTCGATGTCAAATTTTTTAATTAGGAACTTCATGATAATTTCAGCAATTTACAATGAATACAACAGATTTCCGGAAGATGTAAAAAATATTTCTACAATTTCATAAACATTTCGTAATGATTGTAAAACAATTAAAAAATTCCAAACATGTCAAAAAAGGTACAGTCCACCACATTTCAGATATTTCAAAACATTGCAAAGATATCAAACGATTTCACATTATGTAAATGATTTCAAACGAATACGAATGATTTCACAAATATCGCACCGATTTCATAACATTTTTAGAAGTATTTAAAAAGAACATGAAAATCACGTACAACTGCGTACATAGAGTACAGTCAAATTAGCTGAAAGGAGGCCATTTTGTAGAAAAAAGTAGCAGAATTTGCTTTTTATTTCAACAACTACACGTGCTTCACACTTCTATAACCGGTTATTGCAGCGACAGCCCCTGAGTTGTGCAAACATGCACAGTTTGTGTCAAATGCGAATCAATCTGGTATTTCCCTGGCGGACCGAACGAACGGAGCGGATACGCTACAACGTATCCTTATAGTATCCACATCGTATCCTCTCCGTATCATGCAAGAAAAACTCCTTAAAAAAGGAAGATGAACATTTCACTTGCTAAAATTCGGATTCTACGTGAAATTTTGCGTTAAAAGGTCAGGGAGTAATCGCAATAGTTTTTCTTGCAACATTAAAAACTTTAAAAAAATGTAATACTTATCGATAACGTGGGCTGAAGGCGACTTCAAACGCATCGTCGACGGATAAAGCCTATGAACTGCTACTGAATGACGATGCGTTTGAAGTCGCCTTCAGCGCACGTCATCGATAAGTATTATATTTATTAAAAGTTTTTAATGTTGCAAGAAAAAATATTGCGATTACTCTGTGACCTTTTAACTCAAAATTTCACGTAGAATCCGTATTTCAACAAGTGAAATGTTAATCTTTCTTTTTTAATGAGTTTTTCTTGCATGATACGGAGAGGATACGATGTGGATACTATAAGGATACGCTGTAGCGTATCCGCTCCGTTCGTTCGGTCCGCCAGGGTTTCGGAGGAATTTGGGCGAAAAATATTATCGATATCTTACACGTTTGTATAATATGGCGTTTATACAGGAAGCTTGTATATTGTCATTTAATGTACAAAAGGTACTTCTTTCGCCGTAAGTTTGCCACCCAACAAACCTTTTGGGAATTTACCCACTCCTTTGGGTAGGGGCCTATAGTATTCGTATACGGTGTGTTCGTCCCTGAATGTATAGTAGTTTCTCCCTCCTCCGCTAGGGTCGCGCAAAAAAATTCTTAGCACGCTAACTGCTTTACCTGCTACATGTTTTGTTTAATAGTAGAACACTGTACTACAAAAAAGTAATTTTTCTTATTTTCATTGTTACATGAAAAATATATTTTTTCCGAAAAAAAGCGAGCTGTACCGACAGTCTATATATCCTTCAGATCATTTACACAAAAAATCAGACAAAATGGCTTCATCGTTAGGCCTGAATCCATTATCTACGATTTACAATCGATTTCCAGGGCCCCGGCGTATGTAGAAATGCGGAAACACATTTCTTTATTTTTTTCTGTACAGAAACTTTGTTTATATTTTTAATGAACTGCAAAATCTATATATTGAACTTTTATGGCACAAAAAATAATTGAATTATATGATAAATAATTATTTTTTTTATGAAAATAGCCGATCTGTCTAGAAACTGGTCGATTCGAGCGTTACATCCCAGTCTAGCCACTGGAGAATCAAGGCGAACTAGACAGAAACAGTACAGCGGCACGAAATTTTTCCACACGGTTTTTTGTGACTTTTGGGGATTTTCTGGCTAAGTGCGAAATGCAGAGAATTTTTGTTTTAAGAAACAACAAATACGAAATTTCCGAAAAATTCTGAAAATTATGAATATCTATGGAAAATTGATGAATTATAACAGAAAATTTTGAGATATTCTTGAATCCCATAAATTGGAGAAAATTTTCGGAATATCTTGGCAAATCTCTGTTACTTTTCACTTTCGCCTTTGGAATTAAAAAGTTCTATTTGGTAGCACATCAATCCGAACTTTTTTACAAGTTTGGTATGTCATTTTGATTTCGTTTTCAAGATAGTAAATTTTATATTCAAAGGGTATCTGCTGTTTAAAAGTTTTTCAGTAAAAATGAAATCAAGGGTTTATGTAATAGTACAGACAATAAATCGATTCGACCAATTCAATTTAAAAGAGTTGACTTCAAAACTTACTACAATATATGATATTTTTGGCCCTGACCATTGCGGTTTTGACAATTTTGCAAAAATTTAATTTTTCATTTACTTCTACGAATGTAGAAAATATATACGCTTATTAATTGAACTATAACTATACTTGCCGTACATCTACCTATGATGGATTAAATTCTTGGTAAGTCTGCAGTGTTCATATTATAAAAGGTTTAAATGTCCGCAATTTGTATAAGCAAGGTATTTAGAGAATGTATTTCCAAACTATATATCTTTTTCTTTACCGACAATGTAAAAAGTTCTCTTGGCGTTAGAAATTAAATTTAAGTATATATCCCACCAAGAGAATTTGTCCAGATTCCCCAAAATTGAAGGTATTATACAATATTCGGAAATGTGAGGTAGCTCTAAAGTTAACAAATGTTTGAGAAATTTTCCTTATTTTCTCAAATACTATAATATTCAGTAGTCGAGTGCATGTTCTTGTTGGATAGTTATTGAAAAAAAGTTTAAATAAGCGAGAAACTAAATGTCAGAGGTGGAGATGGGTATTTCAATTGTCAACCCACCTATTCCATAGATGCCTATTATGAGCAAGATTTATTTGGAATTTTCAATTTACATGCGCCAACATCTGCTCTGAAAGCATTGACATCAAATTGAAGAAAAATTTCTATTGGAAGAAAAACCTATTTCTTTGAACCTAAAGAATTTCATGAAATCATAAGAAATTTCTTTGACTGAGATCCAATGACTATTTTTTTTTTATTCAAAGAAATGTTCTTTCAAAGAATCTATTTTTTGACAGTACGAACCAACCCCGCCACCAACACTAGGGTGCCCACTAGGGTGATCCAAAAAATTGCTTTTTTATTTTTCAAAATCACCTTTCCTCATTTTATGTCATTTGGTGATGAAAATGTTCCTAATTTTTTTAGATTTAACAAAATATTTAGAGGTAGGCCACGATCTTCAAAGTATTCATTTCTATTAGGTTAAAAGGGTTCAAAATTCAATAAATTATTTAATTTTAAAAACATTTGTGAAAGATTGACGATGTAAAACTACCGTGTGAACAGTAAGAAGAATAAAAATTTCATTTTATAAATAAATTAACCCTCACATTTAACAAAACTCACCCCCTTACACACCATAACATAATCCTTCACAGAAAGAACTGAGGGATCAGTAATGCTGCGGCTCAAGTGAAACTTGAGATCATTTAGAACTTAGGCTCTAAAGGAACTCTTATTTAGGGTTCCTTTTTAGTTTGTTCATATCCGATAGATGGCCATCGGCGGTGGCCGACGTTTTCAACTGCGCATGTGCCGAGAAGCGCGGGCCTATTTGAAATCAATAAATACTATGCACAGTCATACAGATGAATGTTAACAAAAGATTTTTATTCTTATTTAAAACAAATCAAATTGAATTATAGAAATACCTAGCTTCTTGAAAAATGTTATATTAACCTAATATTGCAAGCGTATATTATATAATTTCGAATAGTCCCGCGCTTTTTGGGCATGCGCAGTGAAAAACTTCGGATTTGCAACATAACCTTAAAAACTGTCACATTTCATGTGCGATATCTTCCTTTCAAGAATGAGTAATATCTATGATTTTAGTTTCTTCATTTAATTTTTTCCAGTGCAATATTATTTATTTCAAATTATAAAGCATGATGTGCATCATTAACTTGTGCAATCTTTGAAGTGAGTCAAGGCAGAAGTGAGAAAAAGGCTCTATTAGAACCATTTCAATCCACACTTGGGTTCATTTAGAAACCATTTATCATTTTGGGTTCCTTTTCAGCAAGACAGGTTCCAATTTGTTGCAGCTCCTTTGGAACCAAAAATTGTTTCTAATAGAAACCCCAGTTTTTTCTGTGTTAAGTGCGTTCTCAAAATATTATAAAATTGGAATGAAAATTGTAAGCTTTAATCATATACAAAATTTTTCAGAAAGCAATCATAAAAATGACGTGTTTTCATACCTCCATAGACAAACGAAAAAGTACGCGTTTTGAGAGATGTCTGGCGGTGCGTTGGATGAGTTACAAAATAGGGTTCAATAAGCACGGCCCACAGTGAGGGAAAAGTACATTTTTTGGTTCAGAATACGATTCCTACTGAATCTGTGGACCAATTTGGATATTTTTTTTTTTAGAAAAAAGCTGAGAAAATTCCGGAGATAATTGTCGAGGCCGATTTTTGAAAAAGATCTCCAGTTTTTTATAAATAAGCAAATATATGGTAAAAAAATGACAATTTTTTTAGTTTAGTCTTCTGCACGGGTGCCCTGAGGTTAATTTTTCAAACACGCAATAACAGAAATCGCAGATAGTGCCGTCTTTTTTTAAGGCCACTTTGAAAAAAAATTTTTTTTTACAAATTATAGTGCTTTAATTTTACAGGAAAATAAACTTTTTAGAACGATTTTTTATGTTTACATACCTTACGATGCTTTAACTGGTGTATTTAAGAATTTCTTCAAGGTTAATCCATCGTGCCAAAGAGTTTGTTTACAGACAGAACATACATACGTATAGGTGAAAAATCAAAACATACACAGTACTCTTGAAAAGTTGCGCTCGTGTCCTTTTGCATTCTGTTTCATTCTAAAAAAGTGAATTGTTCTTGCTTTATGCATTAAAAGTAGTAAAATGCAGTGTACAGCGGATTGAAAGAACGTGGCGAGTTTTGTAGAATCGGTAACTGTTTGAGTAATTATCAAGCATGGTCCGAAAAAGGTAATAACAAAAAAGACGCCAAGGATTTCGGAAGTTGCATACACTCACCAATATTTTCTGGCGATGAAAATACTAAAATTTTGGATATTATTTCACCACCCGAATTGCATTTGATAGTCGGTGTTGTCAACACACTGATTGATAAAATGTCAGTAGAATGTGAGCAAGTAACGAACGACTGGATTGAAGAGAGCAATGTTAAACGAGAAGTTACTCACTGTGGTACAGGCTTCAATGGAAATTCTTGCAAAATTTTACTGAGTAAAATTAATGTCCTCCGAGCGAAAAGTAATCTAGAATGTCTAAAATAAGTTGTTTCATTGACCCGTGTGGAAATTTTGTCATGGCGCTAGCTGGGCCCAAAGTAGGAAAAACTTGGCCCCAAATTGGGGATTTATACTGGACCAAACCACAAATGAAACGCCTAACCCGGCTGGAGCCTAACTTACCGACCGACTTGGCCCCAACTTGGCTTTATTTATTTTTCTGGTCTCAACCACATTAAAATTAAAAATTGTTTTTTAAAATAGATAAATGAGTAAAAACATTTATAAAGGTCACAGTGTTCATTTAAAATAAAAACTTGAATTAGCTGAACATGTTAGGAAAAATTTTAGCTAAATTGCGATTTTTATCAGGATTCATAATAATTCAATTGATAGCCCTTTTTGTACGTTTTGCATACAAAATAATAATTCTTTTACTGGTTTTCGCTCATTTTCGCAGCTTTAAAGTGCAAAATTTACTGAAAAAAATTGAATTTTTACATTTTCAAAAGTTTTCAAATAATACGATTAATGAATCAATTCATCTCGTTATTTCAGGCAAAAAATGTAACCAAAAGTAACCTTTTAATAAAATGAATGTATGAAACGAAATTGAGGTTATATTTTCTAAACTTTAAGATCAGGTAAAATGCATACCGTTTGTGCTGAACCTAAATGAATATTGCAATCGTTAATTTACTTATGTCCAATCACTATAAAATAAAAAAGGAATAAACATACTTTACACTTTTAAACACTTCTCAAATTGGGAGTGTTTTAAAGAATGGTTAGAAAAATGATGACGTCGACTCGAATCTACTGCTGCTAATGCTGGGATATAGACGTTTTTAGCTCACTATTGGTGGAAGAATATAATTTTTCTCCAAGAGGATTTATTGTGCACTTCAAATTAAAAAAAAAAATTGAAATTGTGATTTTGCACCGAAATAAACTTTATCCAAAGCGAATCTGAATTACCCTTGCAATTTTCAACCACGAAATACACTTGTTTTATTTAAGCGAAGTTGTCGCATTTTTGAACAATGTATCGAGGAGACCGACAATCGATATCAGAGTTCGGCGCGCAAATTCAAATTTACATGGAACTAAATTGACTATTTAATTATATAAATTGAATATAATTATAAATGATAATATATTTGTAAGCTAAAGCAATTATTTAAATTTATTTCTTTTAATCATAAATTGTTTGAACAAATCAAAAATTAATATTAATATCGTCTTTACAGAGGGAATAAGTTTACGATAATTATTTATTTATTTTGCCGCAGAATTTTTTATCCAACTTCGTAAACGGTGTCTGATAAATAATACCAAGTAATTTAAAGTTTCATTTTTGTTTGAAAATGTAATTAAAAAAAACATGAAAATTATGTAGATGCCCAACTAGACCTTATTGTAATATCTGTATAAGTAACAAAAAATCAACTATTTTTTATTTATACTTTTTTGCTCTGTTATTGATTTACTTATTCCATTTTTGGTAATAAAAAACATGGCAAAAATCATATGAAATATTGCATAATCAGAAATCATAATAACAGAACCTTTATACCAAAATAAAACTTTTTATTTTCACTAAGAATCTAAAGAAAATAAATAATACATCCATTAGTTACTTTTCTGTAAACAATATTTCATAAAGTGTAATGCTGTAAAATAATTTATAGTTTATTGAATAACCAAGGAGTTATTGAATAAATTTTAATTAAAATTTCGTAGTCTTAATAATGTGCAAATTATTTATTCTTTTATAAAAATACAATATTCATATTTTATTTTGAGGTTTGACTTCATTGCGTCATAAGCATAAATTATTTATGATTTATTTACTTACTTTCGCGACGAGTGCTTTTCACTTTCGGCATTTCTGATAATTTGAATCAAAATTCAATAATTCAGAAAGACGGAATCACAAAAAAACTCGCCAACATAACCCCAACCCAACCTACTTGTCACTTACTCTGTTCAAGATAGGTTCAAGATGGAGCCCGACTGCAAACAGATGCACAGCCAAGTTGATGGCGCTGCAATCCAGAACTGTGAAACGGACTTGGTTCGAGCTAGATTAAAGATATTAACCCTGTTGTAGCCATGAAATAATTTTCCAAGTTGGGGCCAAACTTGTAATTGGGCAAACATTTGGCAATTTCCAATTTCCATGGGGAGTAGTTTCAAGAATGTTATTGAAGATTGTTTTGGAAGTGCTCTACACGCAGAATATGAACAATCCATTCAGAAATTTAAAACAAGTCAATAGGATGTTTAAACATTACAGTTACTCCAAGAGTGCACGCAGTATTTTAACACGTCGTTGATTTTTGTTCCGTATACAAAAAATTTATCGGTTTTTATAGTGAGCAACCTATGGAATCAGTTCATGTTGATTTTCTGTCGACGTTGAGTAGAAATAAAGTTTCATCAAATCATGCTCAATACGATCATGTTCTTACAATAGTAATCATGTGTGACGTAATATTTTTATTTGCTGGTAGAAAAATTTTTGTTTCTAATTATCACTTTACAAATATACATTGACTGTATACGTATACTAAAAAAATACTATTTTGTTAACAGGACGTTGTAAAAATTAATTTTCCTCTACTATTTGTATAATAAATAAACCAATTTTTTTTCTAATTGGCCTTAAAAAAACGGCACTAACTGCGATTTCCGTCATTGCGTGTTTGAACGTAAAAAATGTTTTAAAATCAAGATCTGCAATGATTTCCGAAGTGACAAGACTTTCGAAAAAAATTAACTTCAGGGCACCCATGTCTGGCTTCTTAGAAATAGAGTAAAAAGTTTCGCAATCAACTCAATTTGATAGTACAACGTTACTAGAAGATTATCCAATAGCGAGCAATGAAACAAAAAATTTGTTACTGAACAAATAATTTGTTAAAAGTTCATTTTCGCGATTTTCATTATTTTCACACTATTTTTCCTCGTCTTGTAAGTAATTCATCGCATAACATCACTATGATTGAAAAATTTCGTATTTAAATGATAATTAACAATATTATAAACAAATTTCATTAAAAAATGTGCACTTTGTGTGTGTTTTGAAGACAAACACTGTTTTTTCGGTCTGTACTTATAATTAGCTAACTCGGGGCAGTTTTAATACAAGAAACAACTCAACAATGATATTTATAATTGTAATAAACAAATTTCATAACAAACAAAGAAAGGCCGGAAAAAGTATTTTTTCATTATCAATTGTGTAAAAAATTCCTCAATTGCCTTAAATTTCCAGTGAAACGATACTGAAGGTTAATTCAATAGTGAAAATTAAAAAAAAAATTTGTTAATAGACAAATTATGTGTTAGAAGTTGATTTTCTCACATTTTTATCATTTTTATATTATTCTTCCTTATCTTGCGACTAAATCACATACATTATGGTGCGCGGCTTCACCCAGACATTATTTCATCTCCCTGTACTAAATGTTAATGATTATTCTTGTTCATCTTTTAACAATCGTGAACTGATATCATTTTATACTATTTCATAGGTCCTACTAATTAAAATTGCGTTAAAGTTTAATGGTGCTGATCTTCATTTGTTAATTTTGTGGCGTAACAAATGACAGTCTCATTGATCTGAAGTTAGGCAAAGAAAATAACGCATGCTTTTTTTTATCTGAGTATTTTTCGTTCTCATATGTTCTGAGCCATTTAGTTGCTAGTGTTTTTCAATCAATTTTAAATCAATAAAGAAGTAAGAATTCTGTTAGATTTCCTTCGCACGGCTAACTTGATAGATAAGTCAATTTGACACAAGAAATCTTGTTGCGGCACTTCATTCCGTCTTTTGAAAAAAAATGGAAGAGTGCATTCTATAATGTAGATAAATTTTCTAAACTGAACAGTGCATGGTTATCGCTTGATTCCATCATATCATTGGATCCCTCAAAAGTAGGCAGAAGATCTTCAGAAGATTTTGAAACCAGTTCCAAATCGACTAAAAGAAGGAAAACACTCTCTCTTGTTGACTCTTATTCTCAAATTGAAATGAAAATGCTTTTTTGAATAATTTGTGCTCCTCTGGGAAGAGGAACTTGGCTAAGGAGATAAGAAATATGATATCAAGAGTTGAAGATAAAGAAGATGGAGAACATGAAGAATTTCAAGGACAAAGGGAGCCGTTTACTTTAGAAGAAGCTATTTCTCTGCCTGAAGACACAAAATTGACGAAACATCAATATGAAACTATTAAACGACAAGCTAAAGAACATAATGCTGACATTTTTCCTCTTTATGAAAGTCTTGAGGAAGCCAAGACTGAGTTTCTTCCTCCCGAAAACAGCATAATAGTTACAGAGTTCGGGGTGAGAATTGAATTGCAAGATGTGTGCGATTTACAGTTAAGCTTATGTTGGAAATTCCACACCTTTTGCCACCAGATATACTTGAAGGGAAAAATGTCATGATGAAGTGTCAATATAAATATGGTTGTGATGGCTCATCTGACCAGAGCGAATATAATGAAAAGTTCTGTGGAGCAGAAAAATAAGATGCAGGAATCTTTATGATGTCAATGGTGCCATTCCGAATAACTCAAACTTGTTCCCATAAGCATGATAAGAATTGTTCGGAATTGCAAAGCTCTTGAAAATTTGGAAAAACGAGAATCCTGGATCTACAAGATTATGTAGGCTGATCATGTTTGAACATGCACCAGAAACTAAGGAACGAACCACGACAGAAGTAGAATTGATAGAAGACAAAATCAGGAAACTCAAATCTACAAAAATAAAAGTACTGAATAGTCGTTGTTCCATAACTGTCTTTCATGATTTCGCGTTGACTATGGTAGATGGAAAGGTGTGTCAGGCTCTTTCTGGAACTCCTTCTGCTGCCACATGTTACATTTGTGATGCGAAACCATCGCAGATGAACGACTTACATAAACTTGTAGACAAAACAGAGAAGGTACAAAATTTCACAAATGTCGACAGGGAGTTGATCCGTAGATTCGGCATAATTTTGCAAGCAATGGCTTCAGGGGAGGCAATTGACACTTACAAGTTCGAAAATTATTGCCAAAAAACTGCGCAAATGTACGTCACTCTATAATTGGTACTACATGCCAGTAACAGCAAACAAGATTCTCATACATGGAGCCAAACTTATTGAATCTGCTTTCCTCCCCATTGGTCAATTGACGGAAGAATCTCAAGAGGCGAACAACAAAATTTTCAGACAACTACTAGAGTTTCAAACTCGAAAATGCAGCAGACAGGTTACTAATAAAGATCTTGAACGGAAATTTCTGATTTCGATCGACCCAAAAATTGTAAATCAGAGGCAAAAATGGAAGAAGAAAGTAATTCTCCTAGATCCTGAAGCTCAAATGGAAGCCTGGAGTCATATTTTGGCAATGAAAGAAGAACTTTTCAGAATTTTTTTGTTTAATTTTCATTATAGAATTAACTTTTAGTATCGTTGCCCTGGAAAATTGAGGCAAGTGAGGAATTTTTGACTCAATTGATAATGAAAAAATACTTTTTCCCGGCCTTTTTTTATTTGTTATAAAATTTGTTTATGACAATTAAAAATATTATTGTTTAGTTCTCTCTTGTATTAAAACTGCCTCGAGTTAGCTAATTATAAGTACAGATCGGAAAAACGGTGTTTTTCTTCAAAACACACCCAAAGTGCACCATTTTAATGAAATTTGTTTATATTATTGTTAATTATCATTCAAATACGAAATTTTTCGATTATAGTGATGTTATGAGATGAATTACTTACAAGATGATGTAAGCTCATTTATTTAAAATCCAGCCTAAGCCTCATATCAGGAAAGGGCCAAGAAACACAAGACTCAATTTAAAATAACCGGATAATAATTTATTAATGAATTAAAAGGATAAATATGTATCATAGGTCAGTACCGGTTTTCACATCATTACGAACTGTCTTCCTTCTTCTTCGTCACAATTCACTCGTCCTTATCCCCACTCTGGGATTTCTTATCAGTCACGCACACATCTGTATCTATTTACAATATCCAGCTATACACATATCATACAGTCATACAAACATACATCTTACAATTTCGGCCGTCCTGACCAATTGTCCGTCCTCGGACACGATGCGTCCAGTCAATTATAATATTTTAAATCTAACAGCCATTAACACATGCAGGCGAGTCCTCAAATATTGACAATTTCAATCATGTTACACTTTTGGAGACCATATTCGCAAGTTAGCCGGTTCCCATACACCTTCATATTTTCTTTGAGTTACTTGGAAACCAGATATATCAGCGACGACATACCTATTATTTCTTAAGATCTTAGTGATTACGTAAGGACCTTTAAACTTCGGTTTTAGTTTGGCAGAAATGCCCTTCGTAGAATCGAAGTTCCTAATCATCACGTAATCACCCAGGTCGTATTGGTACCCTTCTTTCCGCTTCTTGTCCGCATACATTTTATTATGATTTTGATACTTTTCTATCTTTTTGCTAGCCTGCGCCCGCAACTCGTCTAAGTCTCTCGTTTGAATATTTATTTCACATTCAAGGAACTCGTTTACTTCGTCATTTACCTTTCCCCTCTGATCTATACCAAATAATAATTTACTTGGACTTTCGCCTGTCGCCTTATGCGTTACATTATTCATCGCAAACTCGATCTCGTTGATCACCTAAGGCCACATTTTTCCGCATTCGTGATCACTAAGTTTACTCAACATAGGTGCAAGGGCACGGTTGACTCGCTCTACCTGACCATTCGCTTTTGGTGACCCGGTATCTACTTTAACATGCTGAACACTATATTCTTTTACAAAATTTTCAAATTCTTCGGAGGTAAAGCAAGTACCTCTATCTGATACCAAGATTTTAGGTTTACTGTAAGCAGCAAAGTATTGTTTCAGATTTACTATCGCCTCTGTCGAAGTCGTAGACTTAGTTGGAAAAAGTTTCGTGAATTTTGTAAAAGCATCTACTACCACCAAGATATGCTTCTTCCCTGAAACTCGCGAATCACATATATCCTCATGATCTATGTGGACCATCTCAAACGGTTTATTCCCTTTTGGGATCATTTGCAGCAAACCTTCGGCTTTACCCGACACTGGAGCAAAAGCGATACACTTGAAACAACCCTTTACATGCTCTCCTATCTTCTTTCTCATTTCAGGAAACCAATAATTCTTACAAACGGTTTGGTATACCTTTTCAGCCCCTATATGTCCTAATTCGTTGTGATATTTGAACAATAGATTTATCTCCATACTATCTGGTACATAGAACAAAAGTAAATCATCTTTTTTCCGATAAACGACACCATTTCTAGCCTCATACATCTTATCCTCTGATTTTTCAAGTCGCTTCATAATTTCAACAATTTTTCGGTCCGCAGTCTGAGCCAGAGACAAATTTCTTTCAAATGAATTATCTTCAATAACCAAAACATAACCCACTCTACTAAGCCCATCAACGTGAGACATACGCCGCCCCTCCCAGTGTTCAGCCGTATAGTCATAAGATTGAAGCTCCATGACCCACCGCTCAATTCTTGGGTTAATATCCTTCTTTTTTAGTGCCAACGTAAGCGAGTTGCAATCTGTAAGAATTTTAAAAGTTCTTCCCCACAAATATACGCGGAACCTGCGAACGGCATAAACTATGGCTAACGTTTCAAGCTCGAACGAGTGGAACCTGCTCTCTGCCTCAGACGTACGCTTCGAAAAGTAGAAAATCGGATGAATATTCAGATCTTTCTTTTTTTTGCATCAAGACAGCCCCAAAGCCAATGGAGCTTGCATCGCAATGCAGTTCTGTTTCATCATGAGGGCTGAAAAGTGACAAGATTGGTGCCTCTACTAGCTTGGCCTTCAAAATTTCAAAGGCTTCTATTTCTTTTTCTGCGAACTTGAATTCTACTCCCTTTTTTAACAAATCGTACAGCGGTTTTGCTATCAATGAAAACTTCTCAATGTACTTTCTGAAAAATGATGCGACCTCTAGAAATGATTGTACCCCCTGCACGTTTATTGGAGGAGGATAATTCACAATCGCTTCGATTCCTTTTTTAGTCGCCGTAATCCCCTGTTCGTTTATCTCATACCCAAGGAATTCGATAGTAGTATATAAAAACTTACATTTATCTAGTCTTAGTTCCAATCTATTTTCAACCAACAGTCTGAAGAGTTTTTCTAGAACCACTAAATGATGCTAAAGGGTAGAAGATGCCACCATGATGTCGTCCATGTACACAATAATATCTCCTGACCTAAATAATTCCTTCAAAGCTGTGTTAATGAATTTCTGGAATGTACTTGGTGCCGTCTTCAACCAAAAAGGCATACGCAAATATTCATATTGACCAAATGGAGTTACGAATGACACGTACTTCTTAGACTCTTCTGCAATTTTTACATGGTAAAATCCATCCTTCAGATCTAACAAACTAAAATACTTTTTATCACTCATTAAATCAATTTGGTCCTCGATCAGAGGGATCGGATAATTATCTCTAATAATGTATTTGTTCAGAGTCCTAAAATCCACACACATCCTAGGTTCCCCATTTTTCTTTCGGGTAAGGACAATCGGAGAGGCGTACTCAGAATCACTCTCTTGCACATAAACTTGCTAACATAATTTATCCAAAATTTTCCTTACATCCCCTTTTTCAGAATAGGATAAACGACGAGGAGAAAAGTGGAATGGTTGATGATCTTTTAAAGAGAGCCTTAATTCGATTTTAGTTTTGGGTTCCTTAGGTTTTTCTGATTCTAAATACTTGCATCAAAATAACTTCTTTAATCGATTCTGGAAATTCAACTCTACTTCTTTATTAACATCAATATCAATCTCTTCCTCGCTTATCCCCTCTACGTCAATATTAAGAATCTCATTATTTTTTTCATCGCAAGAGCTGACCCCCTCTACCATTTTTAGTCCAAAATTATTTAGGATATCTCGGCCAAACAGGACAGGTGATATCATCGTCTCGTCATCAATAACAAAAAGCTGTATGTCTCTAGTTAACCCTGTCATACGAGCTATGCCCTTCAATACTCCAAATATTTTTACTTTAGATTTATTAATTCCAAAATAATTCTCCCCACCTTTATCTATATTCTCAACTCATTCCGTATTTACATATTTTCTTTTTATTAGACTTACTGCGCTACCGCTATCTAGAAGTACTCTAAAGGTCAGATTATACACTTCATCGTGACCTTCCACCTCGATGTCAACAATTCGGTGAAAATTATCCTCTTCCGCTGCTGGATCGATGTTCGCCACCTCCTGATGTGATCTTCTTTTTCTTTTAGGACAGTGCTTGATCATGTGGTCCTCCGCCCCACACTCATAACAAGCGCCTCTTTTTCTAGGCTCTTGGTCACATTTTGTGGCTATGTGACCCAGCTTGCCACAGTTGTAGCACTTAACACTTTCCCGTTTCATCACTCTCCCCTTATCATCACTTCCCCTCTCTCTTGCATTCGAACTTTCTCCCTTATCCCCCACCTTCACGGATTTCGAACTAGTATCACTCGCGTTGCTTCGATTTTGCAGTGACACCTTCTCAAACGCTGACAACAACGCCTCAACGGAATGGAACTGGTGAATCCTGGCTTGATCTCGTAACAAAACATCTGGTATTCCATCTATAAAGTAATCCACTCTTTCCTCCTCATCAATTGGAACCTTGTTGGCAAGGATGGTCTTATCGTGTATGTACTCGCTGAAAGCCTCCCCTCTCTTCCAGATCCTATCTTCAAATTTCTTCCGTAGGAGAACTTTATTCGGGCGTCGAAAGAACATCTTTCTTATCTCCGCGAGCAACTCGTCAACTGTCATTTCAATATGTTCTGGTTTTGAGTGGAACCAGGATAGGGCCTTTCCTTTTAGTCTTGAGCCGATCAAAATTCTTGTGATGTCATCCTCGAGCTCATAGACTGTTCGGAGCAGACGCACCTGTCTCTCCCATCCTTCCATGTTCCCCTCAGAACCATCGAACGTGCTTGAAAGATCGCCAATCAATGACAAGTTTACTCGAGACACTCCTTGCTGTCTCTGTTTGGATTGAACACTATCACTCTCATGGGATGCCGTTTCCTTCCCGTCATTGGGTGTTCGTAATGTCTGCACACGATTTGCTACCAATCCTGGGCCTTGTCTCTCTAATGAAGAGGGGTAATTCAAACTTCCGGTTCGTGATGATGGTGATGATGACTCCAAGTTATCGATTTCTTGTCTCATGCTTTCCAGCTGATTCGTAATTGCTTCTCGTTGAGCAGAAACTTCTCCTAGAACTCGTCGACGTTCTTCATCCTGAGTCCTTCTTACTTTTTGACTCCTCAGCTCCTTGATTTTCTTCTTAGCGGCTGCCAATTCTGCTAATAACTGATCATTTTGCTTCCTAATTATTTCAATTTCATCCTGTTCGCCATTTTGACTCACTTCGCTTTCCTGAATGGAATCGTCTGCCTGTTGCTTCTCGAAGTCGCGCATCCAAACTCCTTCTGGATCCTTCTCCAAGAGTCGTACGATGAGTGCTGCCTTATTCCCCGTTGTAATGCACCCTAGAGAACTTAAAAATCTCTTCAACTCGACCACCGTGCAGTCTTCTGGATTTACTCGAGTAGTATTCGTTTCCCGCTGGTCCTCCATATTGCCAAGAAGCTCTAGCCCTTCTCAGAGTTCCTGAACAATAATCACCAAACCTATGCCTCCTGCACAAGTTTGAAACAGCGTCATCAAAAAAACACTTCCACCACAGCAGAACACTGACAATACAGACCACAACTCAATTACAAATTCCTCGATTTAAAAGAGGACGCCATTTTTCAGATACGCGTCGCGAACCGTCAGACATTCGAAATTCGAACCGAATCCCACTTCTGATTACTGTAAGCTCATTTATTTAAAATCCAGCCTAAGCCTCATATCAGGAAAGGGCCAAGAAACACAAGACTCAATTTAAAATAACCGGATAATAATTTATTAATGAATCAAAAGGATAAATATGTATCATAGGTCAGTACCGGTTTTCACGTCATTACGAACTGTCTTCCTTCTTCTTCGTCACAATTCACTCGTCCTTATCCCCACTCTGGGATTTCTTATCAGTCACGCACACATCTGTATCTATTTACAATATCCAGCTATACATATATCATACAGTCATACAAACATACATCTTACAATGAGGACAAATAATATGATAATAATGAAAATCGCGGAAATGAACTTTTAACAAATGATTTGTTTAGTAACAAATTTTTCGTCTATTGCTCGCTATTGGAGAATCTTCTAGTAATGTTGCACTATCAAATTGAGTTGATTGCGAAACTTTTTACTCTATTTCTAAGAAGCCAGAGGACTAAACTCAAAAAATTGTAATTTGTTCACCATATATTTGTTTATTTATAAAAAAAACTCGAGATCTTTCTCAACACTCGACCTCGTCAATTCTCTTCGAAATTTTCTCAGGTTTTTTCTAAAAAAAAATATCTGAATCGGTCCACAGAATCAGCAGAAATCGTATTTTGAACCAAAAAATGCGGCGTGACGTACAGTTCAAAAAAGAGCTTTGTTTGTGCGTGCTATCGCCCCGCACATTATACTTTGTTGTCTCATTCACGCTCGTTATAACAAAAAAGCAGAAGAGCTCATGTGTACATTTACCGACTCAAAATGGAATTTTGCGTTTTTCCATGGTGATAATGAAATCACGCCGTTTATGATTTTGTTCTGAAAAGTATCGTTCGGCGCCCTTACCTACGACTAGTTACAAAAACATTGTGCTTGTTTCAAAAAGGCGGACAGTCCGCACTAGTCACGAAATGTACTATTTTATGCGTCTGTTCTGAATCTGATGAAATGAAAATACAACTTTTAGGCACAAATTATATAACAATTTTTACGGTACAAGTTTTGAAAATAATATCCTTGGAATGAACATTTTTCCCTCATTTACCTTCAATAATTCACAAAAAATTACATTTCGTTTCTTAAAAACTTTTTATATTAATAAATATTGAAATAAACGGTGTTTCAAAAAGTAACGTCAAGTGAAAATTATAAAACAATTTTTGTCCAACACCCGCGATCGAAAGTTGTTGATTTCTCAACTGATGACGTCACAGTATTCGAAGTGAGTTCACTTTTTCCACAAGTGGGAAAAGTACTCACTTCGACCACTGTGACGTCATTCAGTTGAGAATTCGACAACTTCGTCGTCTCTCGACAACGTCCTCAGCCGCCACGAAGGAATAGTAAGGAGTAGTATCCCTGTAAGTGGGGGTGGGACGAGCGACGTCCAAGAATTCGTTAATGCCTGCCACGAATGAAAACTTGTATAAAAGATCGTGCACATGCGCACTGGCGGTTGCCATATCGACGTTGTCAACACGCGTTGGAAGTTTCGAACTTGTGTATTGAACGAACATAAACAAACGAAGATAACCTACATATGCATCGATATGTCAAAATATACCATAGGGGAGTGGGCAAAACCACTGATATATATATAAATCTAATCCAATATAAACCCATCTCACGGATGTGAGACGTGGCCATAGGTGTATTTTACCGCGTTTCTACTGGGGGCTGTTGACATTTTCTTTTTGGATGGCAGTTGCTCTTAGTGGTACCCTGCGGTGGTTGTTTAACTTTTTTTTTATTTATATATATATAGGTAACAGTTTGTCATAAGGACAACCGCAGGATTTCGCCGGGAGCGGGTGCTAATCTGAAAAATTGCACCCGCTCCCAGCGAAATCGCGGTAAAATTTCAGCTGTAACCACGTCTCACGACCGTGAGATGGGTGGGTACAGTCTGCGCGAATTCAATACGATGATCAGGCGAAAGTCTCGTGCACCCTGAGCACACGGAGCGACCCAAGGACGACCGCCTTCTGCATTCTCCATGCAAGTGTCTCAGCATTTTGTTGACACGCAGGGATGCTTTTCAGGCTATTAGCAAGTTTAACTTTGGCACCTCCAAGAGCGCCAATGATCAGGATGATTACCTTAACAGAATATTCCGGGTATAACCGTCGCAACTCCCTCATAAGGTCTTTATACCTTTCTTTCTTTTCTTTCTCCTTCGCTGTGACGTTTTTGTCCGCTGGTGCCAAAAATTCGATAACGAACATGGTTCGTTTCTCGAAGTCAAGAAGAACCATGTCAGGCCTCGAGTGCGCAACAGAAACAATTGTCGAGAATAGGAAGTTCCAATATATGCGGCACTTCTCATTTTCGACAATTGACTCTATTTCTCTAGGGGCGTTCAGCGGAGAGGTATTTGGGCTAATGCCGTAAGAGTGACAGAGATGGTAATAAAGCACTCTCAGTGCCGCATTGTGCCTTTGGATGTAGGTTGTTCCCGCATGAGCTGGACAACAAGATAGTATGTGTCCTAGATGCTCGGGGTGTTCATGACACGCTCTGCAGCTATCATCGGGAATATCTTGGCTCAAAATGTGGCGACGGTATGCTAGAGTGGAAATGACACCATCTTGACATGCCAAAATGAAGCCCTCTGTGCCCGACTTCAATCCGGGTGATCTAAGGAAAGCAAACGTCAGCTCATACGACATCGACTGATCTTCCACATTTCTGTGGAAGATGCCGTGCATCTTCTTGTCGAGGAGCTCTTCGCGGAAGTTTTTCTCCTGTGCTTTCTTAATCCGGGCCTTCAGGAGTGAGTATTCAAGATGGATAAGATTTGATGCATTTCGCTCACCCTTGATATTGAAGTCAAGGCCGAGTGTTTCAGCAGCCTCTTCTGCTGCTTTGTAAAGAAACGCCCCTTTGCCTACTTCTTCGTGTTTTCTCACCATTTTAAGAAGAGGATCTTGTCCATTTGCGACAATATGTGCTGTTCCCAGAATAATCCTGTTGTGAAGACATTTAAGATTCAGTATTCCACGACCACCTTGACGGCGTGAGATGTAAAGTCGTGGAACAGAAGACTTAAGGTGCATGCTTTTGTTCATGTGCATAACCTTTCGGGACCCGATGTCGAGGGATCTGAGCTCGTCCTTCGTCCATAGAACTACTCCAAATGAATAGAGTACTACTGGGACGGCAAGCATGTTCGTTGCAGATACTTTGTTTCTCGCCGACAGTTCGGAAGACCATATCTGTCAGAGGAGACGTTTGTATCTGCATCGGAGAGTATCCTTTATAGATGCTACGTCCTGAATGCGGCTTTGTGGCACGCCTAGGTATGTATAGGTCTTTCCAGCGCGAAGGTATCGTATAGCGCTTCTGTCAACGAGTTCAGGATCTTCGGGGATGCCGTTAAGTTTTCCTTTCTTCAAATTAACCTTGGCGCATTTCTCTAACCCGAACTCCATTCCAATCTCTTGAGTGTACTCTGTGACAATTTTTAGAGCTAGATGTAGTTTCTCTTGATTTCTAGCATAGAGCTTCAGATCATCCATGTAAAATACATGAGTTACCTTATGCTTTCGGTTTCCAGGTTTGCCACAGAGGTACCCTTCGGAATGGCGAAGTGCGAGAGATAGTGGCAATAATGTGAGGCAAAAGAGGAGAGGGCTCATGGTGCCGCCCTGAAATACACCTTTCTGAAAGGTGATACTGTTAGTGATCACACGATATTTTCCAGATAAGATGGTAAATCTGGTTTTCCAAAGCGGCATTAATCTCTCTATGCATCTCACGATGTGTGGATGAACCTTCAAGCTTTCCAACAAACAGATGATATGTCTATGGGAGGTTGAATCAAAAGCTTTTCGGTAATCTATCCAGGCCATCGATAGAGATCGTTGATAGGATGCTGCATCTTTACAGACACATCTATCGATGAGCAGGTTCTCCTGACATCCTGCTACGCCTTTCTTCGAGCCACGTTGTTCATACATCTCTCCCCACACAGGTTCAATTGTCCGAAAAATCCTATCATTTAGGATAGCTGTGAAGATCTTATACAGTGTGTTCAGACAAGTTATTGGCCTGTAATTCTTAGGGTCAGCTAAGTTGCCCGTCTTAGGCAGGACCACTGTGCGCCCTTCCACCAACTACTCCGGAATAGGCTCTTCCGACTTTAGATATGAGGTGAAAATTTGGGCTAGGTGCTGGTGGGTTGAAGGAAACTTCTTCCACCAGAAGGTCTTGATACCATCTGGTCCCGGAGCGGGAAAGTTCTTCATGCCTCTTAATACGTTTTTCACCTCCTCGGTAGTGATAGGTGGGCATTCTTCCTCAGGTGTTATGAGGGCATTGCACAGCTCCTTGAAGCTATTTATGTTCTTTGAGTCTTCTTGAAGTGGATGCTGGACCTCGTAGACTTCTCTCCAAAATGCTTCGACCTCCTCTGGTTTGGGCGGATGGTCGACAGTAATTGGAGGGTCTTGCAAGAGTTTAGATGGATCAGATGAAAATTGTTGATTTTCTCTGACCCACCTCTCTCTTCGCTCTAGACTTCTCCTAGCGTTAGATAGTATTCGTATTCTGTCAACAATATGCTGTCTGATGGTCATTAGCTTTGATTTGTTGATTGTGTGATGACGGATCCGCAGTTCGCGCGCGAACCGTCGAACCTTGGCAGTGAAATTCCTGCCAGATGTTATGTAGTCAATCACACACTGAATGCGGGACGCGTACTGTCTAGCCCAGCCTATCTTTGTGCTGAGTTGATGCATTCTTCTTTTGGTCTTATAATCAACCGTTGGTTTTGTTTTACGGCTTGCATCTGCCAAAGTTCTCGGTGCATTGTACACACCACAACTGATAGTCCAGAGGTCGGATTCTTCGGAAAAATCTCCACGAAGTTCATCATCCAATTCAGTCAGATCTTTGGGCTTGGGAGAAACCTGAATGTTGATGTTTCTCCTGGTCCTGAAGCATCGTTCTTCCTCTATTGGATGCCTGTTCGCGGTTAGTCTCAGTGTCGCCTCTCTTTCTCTGTTGCCGGCTTGTTCTGGATGCGGTTGAGTAGGCACTCCGCTTATATAACTCCTTTTCCCAAGGTTCTCGGTATGGTTTCGCAGACGTTGCGAAAAGTCTGAGAGCTCTGGGTGTTTCTCGCACCACAGAGCATGCAGTCGTGCCATGTAATCTTCTCGTTCAGGGACCATACTGGCATCGTAGCACTCCAGCAGGCCGTCATTGAGTTAATCCGTCCACTTAAAAGTAACAAGATTCCGCCGGTCAATCGCATTGACTCCGTCTTGATTGGCTCCCCAATAGGGTAGGGTAGTCGGCATTGTTGTCCGACCCATTGTCGGGAGCCCTGCGCGTTCGATTGTTTTGAACCGCACTTACTACAACTATGTTTG
>CAKNXH010060526.1:165968-243266 GCA_932178445.1 Andricus quercusramuli | reverse complement strand
ATCAATTGCTCAGTTTATGGTGCTGCGAGAGCTTTGGCTGATTCAAATCGAAGGCTCAAACCGACGATGGATCAAAAGACAAGAAGACGCTTGCATCAACTGAACAAGAAAATTGGATGGGCAAGACAGAATGCGTCCCGTGTTCAATGTGTGATTGACTACATAACATCTGGTAGACCGTTCACGGAAAGGGTTCGAAAGTTCGCCCAAGAACTAAGGACCTTGAATCACACACTAAACAAGTCAAAGCTGCTGACAATCAAGCAGCATATTGTTGACAAAATAAGGCTGTTATCTGACGCAAGGAGGAGGATACAGAAGAGGGAGAGATGGATCAGAGAGAATCAACAGTTTCTCGCTGACCCATCGCGCCTCTTCAGTGATCCCCCTGTTTTTGTAAAAAATCCACCCAAGCCCAAGGAGGTAGAGACTTTTTGGAGAGAGATGTACAAGATCCCGAAAACACTAGAGTTGAAGGAAGATACTGACAATATCATCCGCTTCAAGGAGTTTTGCGACAGCCTCATAAAATCTGAGGAGGAGTGCCCATCAGTCACTGCCGAAGAGGTGAAAAAAGCACTTAGAGGCACGAAGAACTTTTCCGGTGCTGGACCAGATTGTATCAAGAACTTTTGGTGGAAGAAGTTTACTTCTACACACCAACATTTGGCCCGCATATTAACCTCATATTTAAAGTCGGAGATGCCCATTCCGCAGTGGCTAGTGTTAGGACGCACTGTACTCCTACCGAAAAAAGGCGACTTGTCCAAACCAGAGAATTACAGGCCAATAACTTGTTTGAACACACTGTATAAGATCTTTACAGCTGTCCTAAACAACAGGATTGTTCGACGAATTGAGCCTGTATGGCGAGAGATATACGAACAGCGTGGCTCGAAAAAAGGTGTAGCAGGCTGTCGAGAGAACCTGCTGATTGACAGGTGTGTCTGTAAAGACGCTACAGTCCATCAGCGCGTCCTGTCAATGGCCTGGATTGACTACCGGAAAGCTTTTGATTCAACCTCTCATAGACTTATCATCTGTCTGTTGGAAAGCTTGAAGGTACATCCACACATAGTGAGATGCATAGAGAGATTGATGCCTCTTTGGAAAACTAGATTTACCATCTCATCTAGGAATTATCGTCTGACGACGAACAATATCACCTTCCAGAGGGGCGTCTTTCAAGGGGATAGTATGAGCCCTTTGCTTTTTTGCATCACACTTTTGCCTCTATCTCTCGCACTACGAAATTCTCCTGGATACCTCTGTGGCGACACTAATCAGCGTGAGCATAAGGTCACTCATGTATTCTATATGGATGACCTGAAGATCTATGCCGCTGGTAAAAGCAAACTTCAAACTGCTTTAAATATCGTCAAGAACTACACAGGAGAGATTGGGATGGACTTTGGTTTGGACAAGTGTGCCAAAATTCATTTGAAGAAAGGAAAGATTACTGGCGTTCCCAAGGACCCTGAGCTTGTGGATATAAGTGTTATTAGACACCTTAACACTGGAGAGACCTATACATACCTGGGCGTGCCTCAAAGCCGCATTCAGGACGTAACATCAGTGAAGGAGTCTCTCCGAAGCAGATACAAGCATCTTCTTCGACAGATTTGGTCTTCCAATCTGTCGGCGTTGAACAAGGTATCTGCGACTAACATGCTTGCCGTCCCGGTTCTACTCTACTCGTTTGGGGTGGTTCAATGGACGAAGAACGAGCTTAAGGCCCTTGATGTCACCACGCGTAAGATCATGCATATGCATAAAAGCTTGCATATCAATTCGTCAGTTCCGCGATTATACATTTCACGCCAGCAAGGCGGACGCGGACTTCTGAATCTCCAGTGTCTTCATAACCGAATTGCTTTAAGTACAGCTTACATCGTTGCGAATGGCAGAGATCCTCTCCTAAAGATGGTCAGAAACCACGAGATGATTGGCGAAGGGGCGTTCCTTTACAAAGCCGCGGAGCAAGCTGCCGAGACCCTTGGCCTGAATTTTAACATCAGAAGTGAGGAAAGTGCATTACTCCATCCAGATGCTTCACGTCTAAAAATCGAAGTAAAGAAAGCAGAGGTTGGAAAATTTCACCAAGAGCTACTCGACAAGCAAATGCACGGAAACTTTCACATAAATGTAGAAAAACAGTCCTTGTCGAAAGAGCAAACTTTTGCTTTCCTCAAATCATCAGGGCTAAATTCAGGTACAGAGGGCTTTATTTTTGCATGCCAGGACGGTGTAATCTCCACCTTAGCATACCGCGCCCGCATTTTATGTCAAGAAGTTCCCAGTGATAGGTGCAGAGCGTGTCATGCACACGCTGAGTACCTAGAACACATACTATCGGGGTGTCCGACCCACGCAGGAACAACGTATATCTATAGACATAATGCGGCCCTAAGAGTACTTTATTTCCACCTTTGTCGCTCTTACGGTGTTGGTCGCGACCCTGCCCTGCCGAACGCTCCAAGGGAAATAGAGTCAATTGTCCGAAACGAGAAGTGCCAGATTTTCTGGAACTACGATTTTCGGGCAGCAGTCTCCGTTGCGCACTCGAGGCCTGACATTGTTCTCCAAGACTTCGAGAAACGAACTATATTCGTGATCGAATTCTCGGCTCCATCCGAATACAACATCACTGCAAAGGAGAAAGAAAAAGAGGAAAGATATCAAGACCTTAAAAGAGAGCTGCGTCGACTGTACCCAAAATATTCGGTACGAGTAATTGTCCTTGTGATAGGTGCTCTCGGAGGTGTGAAATTATCGCTGATTCGTAACCTTAAAGCCATACCCGCGTGCCAAACATATGCCAAGGCTCTTGCGAGATGGATGCAGAAAGCTGTCATCCTTGGGTCGCTTCGTGTCCTCAAGATACACGAGGGTTTCGCCGGCCTGTCGTTGCGATTTCGTCGCGCCCTGTGGCCACCCATCTCACGGATGTGAGACGTGGCCATAGGTGTATTTTACCGCGGTTCTACTGGGGGCCATTGACATTTTTTCCAGATGGCAGTTGCTCTTAGTGGTACCCTGCGGTGGTTGTTTAACTTTTTTTTTTAATTATATATATATATATATATATATATATATATATATATATGGCAGAGAATGGCAGAGACCCTCTTCTGAAGATAGTCAGTAACCACGAGATGATTAGCGAGGGAGCGTTCCTTTACGAAGCCGCGAAGCAAGTGGCCGAGACCCTTGGTCTGCATTTTAACTTCAGAAGTGAGGAAAGTGTATTAATCCATCTAGATGCTTCACGTCTAAAAGCCGAAGTAAAGAAAGCAAAGTTTGGAAAATGTCATCAAGAGCTAATCGATAAGCATATGCACGGAAACTTTCACAGAAATGAATAAAAACAGTCCTTGTCGAAGGAGCAAACTTTTGCTTTCCTCAAATCATCAGGGCTCAATTCAGGTACAGAGGGCTTTATTTTCGTATGCCAGGACGGTGTCATCTCCACCTTAGCATACCGCGCCCGCATTTTATGTCAAGAAGTTCCCAGTGATAGGTGCAGAGCGTGTCATGCACACGCTCAGTACCTAGAACACATACTATCGGGGTGTCCGACCCACGCAGGAACAACGTATATCTATAGACATAATGCGGCCCTAAGAGTACTTTATTATCACCTTTGTCGCTCTTACGGTGTTGGTCGCGACCCTGCCCTGCCGAACGCTCCAAGGGATATAGAGTCAATTGTCCGAAACGAGAAGTGCCAGATTTTCTGGAACTACGATTTTCGGGCAGCAGTATCCGTTGCGCACTCGAGGCCTGACATTGTTCTCCAAGACTTCGAGAAACGAACTATATTCGTGATCGAATTCTCGGCTCCGTCCGAATACAACATCACTGCAAAGGAGAAAGGAAAAGAGGAGAGGTATCAAGACCTTAAAAGAGAACTGCAACGACTGTACCCAAAATATTCGGTACGAGTAATTGTCCTTGTGATAGGTGCTCTCGGAGGTGCTAAATTATCACTGGTTCGTAACCTTAAAGCCATACCCGCGTGCCAAATATATGCCAAGGCACTTGCGCGATGTATGCAGAAATCTGTCATCCTTGGGTCGCTTCGTGTCCTCAAGACACACGAGGGTTTCGCCGGCCTGTCGTTGTGATTTCGTCGTGCCCACCCATCTCACGGATGTGAGACGTGGCCATAGGTGCATTTTACCGCGGTTCTACTGGGGGCTATTGACATATTTTTTTTTTTAGATGGCAGTTGCTCTTAGTGGTACCCTGCGGTGGTTGTTTAACTTTTTTTTAAATTACATAAACAATTGCTATATATTTGAAAAAAAATTTAAATTCAAGGTTTTTTTTTGTTTAACAACGATTTTTTGCAACACCCACCTCAAAAGTTGACGTTTGCATGCATGTAGATGGTGCCTAAAGTACCTTATTTGAGCAGACTGTGCGTGAAAAAATTTGCTCGCATGCGCAGTTTGAAGATGGCTCACTTTAGACACTGGTGAAAAAGATGCGCATGCGCACATTCGAGATGAGGTACTTTAGACACTGGCATAGGTAACTTTAAATACTGGTGTTGGTATCTTCTTGAAATAAATTTTCATTTAACTTGAATAAATGTTGTAATGATTGAAGTTTTGTTTTTAGGGCTTCGTAGCCCCCCCCCCGGGGGGGGGGGGGGCAAAAAAAGAAAAAACCCAAAAATTTTTTTTCAATAATTTTTTTCCAACAAATTTTTTTTTTCAACATTTTTTTTCATTAATTTTTTTTCACAAACTTTTTTCTCAAATATTTTTTTGCACAAATTTTGTTTTCATGACATTTTTTTTCAAAAAAAATTTTTTTTCAATTTTTTTTCAATCATTGAAAAAATGTGTTTTTTTGTAATTTCTTTACTCCACTCTATGACATATAAAATTAGTATTTTTCGTTACCACCTCCTGACAACTTTTTCGGACGGGCATTGCAAAAAATAGCGTGTGATACACGTGTGCGTAGGTGATTGTTAACTCTTATGATTGCATCATTCGCCTGCGGTTCGAAGTACTCGTCTACGTTTTCGCACTCGCTTCGCTCGTGCGCTAACCACCGACACAATCACCTATTTTACGCACTTGTATCACAAATAACTATTTCGTTATTGACTTTTAATATTTTGCTATTGCTTTGAAGTATAAACATAGAAGCTTTCTTGTAATAGCGATCAGGTACACATCTTAATTAAAAATTATCTCATTGCAATATTCTAAATATTTGTCATAATAGAAAAGAGTTGTACTTTCCTGTAATTTTGGTTGTAATTTATTGCATTTATTTCTAGATTCCTGTGAGAATAGTTTCAGGTTTCTGTACTTTTTTGTAAAAATTTTTCCACGAGGGAAATTAATCTTGTTGCGTTACTTGGTAGTTCCAGGCTCGGGCTCGTAGATTCGAAAGGGTCGTTCAAGACGTCATCTACGAGAACTTTTAAAAAGCTTAAATTTTGCCATCATCCAAAATAACTAACAGTGGTGAGTCGACGGCCTGGGTGCACCGGGTCGCGCACCAACTTTGTAAATTCCCAAGTATTATTAATTATTTAAACAATTTCTATCAGCAAATCGAAGGGAACTAAGAATGTCTTTTCGAAGACTATTTCCTACGATATTACGCAAATTTATAATAATTATCAATCATTTAAATAATTTTCTTAGATTCGTAATGGTGTTAAAGAGATGTTTTTTGTCTGAGTATTGTAAGTTTATAAATAATATATGTAGATGGTAAAAACTGACATACTTCAGACCAAAGGTGGATTAAGATGTTAAAAATCCTTTATTTTCTTCTGCCAACGTTTTGAAAACTCAAGTCATTTTCCTCTTCAGGACGTATATTAAATTTCAAAGTTCGTCATCTTAGTCAATTATTATAAAATCCTCTTCCTCATCTTATCACTATAAATATGAAAAATATTACTTATTATAAATATCATTTGAATAAAAACATTTTTTTTATGTTAGAAATTTTAAATTGAAAAAATTTACCTTTTGGAGCTTCATTTTTTACAAGAAATGTTGTTTAATTCTTTTGAAAAAACTTAAATTTGTTTGAAAAAACATTTGGACTTTTTAAAAATGTCAATAATTTAGTTGACATAGTTGAGTAGTCAGAGACTCCCCAACCTTTCTGCTTCATTTTTGCAAAGAGTAGATTGAGAAAGAGAGGAAGAGAATTCTTAAGAAATAAAATAATTATCAAAACAATTCCATCTGATCATATCATGGTTTCATTAGATTTTTCTATATTATTCACAAATGTACCAATTCATTTAGTTATCAATAGTATTTTAAGTAGGTGGATTCACATAAAAAACTATACAGAATTAATGATTGAAAAATTTGAAGAAGGAATACAATTTTTAATGGAACAAACAGTATTTAAATTTGATAACATTTTTTACAGAAAAATATTTGGAACACCTATGGGTTCTCCTATCTCTCCAACATTAGCTGATTTAGTTATGCAAGATTTCGAATCAAATGAAATAAAAAATTTAAATATCATCACTGATTGGTTTCGTAAACATACTTATTCTGGTAAATATTTGAATTTTCTTTCAAACCATCCAATACAACATAAAATTTCGATAGTAAAAAATCTTATTGATACAGCTTTAAAATTATCAGATAAATCATTTCACAGTTCTAATATAGAATTTATTTAAAAAACTTTATATTTTAATAATTACCCAACAGAATTTGTTCAAACACATTTTAATAATAAAACTAAAACAACTACAGATTCTTTATCCAACCAAAATAACATAAAAATAGTTAGAAATTCAAATTTTAAACCTATAGTATCAATTTCTTATCATGGTAAGTTATATTTTGAAATCAGAAGAATTTTAAATGATTTTAATATTATAACAAATTTTAGAATTGACTCTAAACTTGATAAATTCATAAAATTAGGAAAATATTGATTAGAAAATTTGCAACTTACTGATGTAGTATATAAAATTCAATGTTTGAATTGTGAAAAATATTATGTGGGTCAAACTAGTAGATTACTTGCTACAAGAATTAAAGAACATCAAGATAATTTTAGACAAAATCCTAAAAACCATAAAGTCATAGCAAAACATCAGGTTGAAACTGGACATTTGATTGATTGGGATAATGTTATTGTCTTACATCATGAACCTAATGTATTTGATAGATTAATAGCAGAAATGTTTTTTATAAAGAAAAACAGCAATCATTGTTTGAATATAATTTCAGATCTTAATAATTATAGTCCAATATATAATATAATTTTGGATTCTCTAATTTGAAAAATTTAAATTCATTTGAAATTCTGAATTGATGAATTTTTTCGAATACAATTTTTATTTGTTTATTTTTTATCACATCATATGTTTATACATTCAACTAATTAGTAATAGTAATCATTTAAATTTCAAAACAATGTATAAGGCGGTCAATAATGTTCAAATTAAAAACTCTTTTAATTTTTAATATTGTCATTAGATTCACATAGAAACTATAGTACCTTATGTTACCAATCGTTGATACGTCATCGCTAATTTCTATCCTTGTTAAGAATTCTCTTTCTCTCTTTCCCAATTTACTCTTTGCAAAAATGGAGCAGAAAAGTTGGGGAGTCTCTGACTACTCAACTATGTCAACTAAATTATTCAAATTTTTAAAGAGTCCAAATGTTTTTTTTAAACAAATTTAAGTTTTTTCAAAAGAATTAAACAACATTTCTTGTAAAAAAAGAAGCTAGAAAAGGTAAATTTTTTCAATTTAAAATTTCTAACCTAAAAAAAAATGTTTTTATTCAAATGATATTTATAATAAGTAGTACTTTTTCATATTTATAGTGATAAGATGAGGAAGAGGATTTCATAATAATTGACCAAGATGACGAACTTTGAAATTTACCTTCGGTCTGAAGTATGTCAATTTTTACCATCTAGATATATTATTTATACATAATTTTCATAAACAGATTCAGAGTTTGTCTATTTTCAAAGGAATAGGCTCAATTTTTTGACGGAAGCAACAAAGTATGTATTTCAAATAAGAATTTCGTACATTACTTTGCACATTCACAATAATTATTCACTATATGAATATTTTTCATATACATATTAAGAGTTTGGGTATTTTTCAAGGCATAGACACAATTTGTTTATGGAGTCAACTACGATTATCTTTCCGATGCTCTTCTCTATGTTGTTTTGTAAATTTACAAGAATTATTATTTATTTAAACAACTTTCATTGAAAAAATAAGAATTTGGCTATTTTTCAACGAATGGGGTGAATTGTTTACAGAATTAACTAAAAATATCTTTCTAATGACTTCTTTCTATTATGCTCTTCAAATTTCCAAGATTTATCAATTATTTAGAATATTTTCATTTGCAAATGAAGAGTTTGGTGATTTGTCGAAGAAACCCTCCCGTCAAACCTCCTGCTTGACATTAGTTAAAACCGAGTTTACGCAGCGAATACACAACTCGGTCGTATACGTCGCAGATGGTCATCCATCCGAGTGCTATGTGCGCTCGGAATGGCTTGACAGCTGGACTCTTCTCGCGTCGAGATTATTTACTGTGTATTTTTATGAAAATTTGTACGCTTCGACATTTTATAGGTTTTTTTTTCCAAAGTTGCAACAAAATGTTAAGAGTTGCACAATGATTTATTCTGCGTCGTGAGAGGGTATCCATGCGAAGCCGTGTACAAATCAAAATTATTGAAGTAAAAATTAATTTCATGGTATTTTATTTAACTTTATTTCCAAATGAAATAATTACATGGAAATAAATCGGCCGCACGCGGAGCGCGCGTATGAAGCTCTAGTTTTGTTGAAAATTCGTCTTTATCAGTAGAAGGTTCCTCTGTCACCGTAGAAAATTCAACTAGTTGGTTGACAGATAACTTTTTCATCAAAAATCGATATTTACTGGTTGAAAATTCAACTGATTCGCAAAAACTGATTTTTTTGGCTTCAAAAGTCACAATTTGGTTGAAAAATAACCTATTTTGTTGAAAAATCGTATATTTTGAATGAATTATACTGTTTTTTATATTAAATTTGTTTGTCGTCAGAAAAATTCAACCAGTTTGTTAAAAGTTGAACTACTTTCTTGAACATACATTTTTTTGTTGAAGATTCATAATTTTGGTGGAAAATTCGTCTTTTTGGCAAAATATCTTTCTTTTTGGCAAAATATCTTTCTTTTTGATTACTTCTTTGACACAGTATTGTTACTTTTAGGTTACGTTTTTGAGAGAAGTATGGTTACTATTTTACTATTTTTTTAAGCTTGCGCAGTTCCGAGCACTGTATATATTTATACCTTATACTTTTTTCTATGTAATTTTTATTGTATATCAATTCAAAGTTCGTAGTCATGAATTACATAATATTATTGGCATGATATTAATATTACTATTTATTTAACGTACGCACATACCACAAGAGTTTTATTCCTTTTGCTCTTTTGATACACTGAGAAACTTTAGGTTAGAAAAATTACTAAAACGGATAGCAAATGGGGGCAAAATGCTGGGCATGTGACACAGCCAAATACCTACATTACCGACCTCACTTTTTCAATTTTACAAATTTTTTGTTGAATCTAAGAACTTTTTTTGTAAATAAAATTTCGGGCTGAAACTTTGGAAAATGTATGAGAAGACAATAAACTACGTTTACGTACTTTATTCTATGAGGAATTTCGCAAAAAATTATTCTCGAAAAAATTAAAACTGGGTGCATTTTTTTACCCTCGTGAAAAGAAAAACCAACTTTAGATCACAGTATAGGCAGGTATATTCTTGTCCCAGCAGTTTGAACCCCCAATATCCCCTCATTATTAGGCTCATCACGAGTCATAGATTGTAAAGGAGGCGCTCTTTCTTGTAAGCTTCAACAGAAAGAGATGACGAGATGGAAGGAGGGACAGAGTTCCATAAATACAACGGCAACTGGTTGAAGCCTTCTAGATCTCGTAAATAATAATAAATCATCTCAGATTCTTTGGGACGTTTAGGTATAGCTAGTCTGTTGATATAGACAGCTATCCTTATTTAACAGAGAGAGTGGTGTCTATTTCAATGACCTAAAATTGATGCAGGTATAGGCTGAAAGGTAAAAGACCAGAAAACGACCAAACGTCGTTTGAAACTGGTCTAAATGTGATCTAAAGTTGGTCTTTCTTTTCACGAGGGTAACCTAAGAACTTTTTTTATAAGTGAAATATCGGCTTCAAACTTTGAGAAATGCAAGAGCCGACAGTGAAGTACGTTTATGTACATCGTTTGAGTATAAAAGATGCAAAAAGAAAAATTCCAACTGAATGTCAACAGCGCTTGCCAGTTCGGTCGGTATTTGCGATGAGCACGAAAATGCGAAGTCTGGCGGCCACTGAACGAGGCCAATAGCGATTTCAATACTTACATAATTCAACATTGAAACAACATATTTCACTCAACTTTTATGCTGGACACAACTTTCAAAAAATATTATTGTAAGAACACCGGATCATCAATCTTTGACAGCGTGGACCCCATATTTCAGATGTAGACGAGTCAGCTGATAGAGCCTCGATTAGTGGCCGCCAGACTTCGCATTGTCGTGCCCATCGCAAAAATACCGACCGAACTGGCAAGCGGAACCGGAGTTGACACTTAGTTGGAATTTTTCTTTTTGCATCTTTTATACTCAAATAATGTACATAAACGTACTTTACTGTCAGCTCTTGCATTTCTCAAAGTTTGAAGCACATATTTTACTTATAAAAAAAGTTCTTAGGTTCAAAAAAAGCACCCAGTTTTAATTTCTTCGAAAATAATTTTTCGCGAAGTTCTTCCTCGAATAAGGTACATAAACGTATTTTATTGTCTTCTCATACATTTTCCAAAGTTTCAGCCCGAAATTTTATTTACAAAAAAAGTTCTTAGATTCAAAAAAAAATTCGGAAAATTGAAAAAGTGAGGTCGGCAATGTAGGTATTTGGCTGTGTCACATACCCTTAATACATAAATAATAAGTTATACTATTTTTATAAGAAGATTTCCTATTTGATAACAGCAATCCTTACTATTTTCTGTAGTAAAATCCGATGTAGGAAAAATTAGTAGAGAAATTAATAAATTGTACAAGAAGAATAAAAGTAATAAGTATTTTAAATAACATAACATACTTAATATGTAGAAGAAATTACTATTGTCTGTAGGAACACGATGTGTATTATGGACATTTTCTACTTTTTGTAAGAAAGGTTAATACCAATTATTAAAATTGGTCCCAAATATTACTAACTGATTTAGCAGACGGTATCGAGCCTTGGACCGAGCGCAGCCGAGTGCATCCGACGTGTGTCGATCGCCGATCATATTTTTAGGTTGCGAAAATGACATCTAATTTATGTTTCAATGCAAAATTCGCAAAAAAACGTAATTTAAAAAGAAAATATTTACTTATTTTAATTACATTAAAAATTTTGTTGTTTAAAATCATAAAAATATCATGAATATTAAACAATTAAGGATTAAATGAATTAGAACCAATAAACTTTCTATCATTCAGGTCATATGGAAGTTTCCATTCTGAGTCTCAAAATGTCCTATAGGTAGATGGATCATCGCCCGACTGCTGTCCCGGAGACGCGTGTTCGATTCCCGCCAGCTTCGTTTTCTTCTAACCCGATTTTTCTTTTTCAGCTTTATAATATAATACTATCTTTTAAGAATATATACATATATGTAATTTCCAATGTTGTCAATTCTCAATTTAAATAAATGTGAATTATGCGTTAAATGTAGAACATGTGTGAAAGTTAGCAACACGTGTTTATTTTTTTTACTATTCCCACTGTAGCATATTTTGCTAACCAGTTAGTAATTCGGTGCGCACGGTCCCTGCGCATAATTTTACTACAGTACTTTGTAAATACTGTTATCTTCTACAGATAATAATCCAACAAATTTACTATTTTCTCCTATCAAAATTAGTAAATAGTGCAGACTTGCAGTTTTAATACAGAGGTTAATAAATACTTCAAATGTCTTTTACAATAAATGCAATAGTTTTAACTTTTATTCCAATATATTTTATAATTCTTTAAGTAGCTACGAGGTACTATTGAGGTTAGTAAATATTATTAAAATTTGCTTTTTGCCCCTCATTGCAAAGTTCAGATAGTAAAATCTAGTGTGATTTTTAACAAGAAATACAAACAAGGGTTTCTCAGTGTATAAATGTTTATATTATAATTAACATTAATTTTGTAATTATAATATCCATTAGTGATATTTACAATTTCATCCCACTTTTTTATCCGCAGAAAAATTATTTTGTACAAACTGTTAGCTTTTAAAGGTTCCAATAAGTGTTTCGCAAATCTAAACTATACAGATTTTCAGCATATTACAATTATTATATTGTTCACTTGTAGAAAATTCAAAGTTTTATTATACTTTTCAAGAGAAAAAAATACAAATATTCTAAGCTACGTGTTTACAAAATGTGTATTCCATCAATTTAAAATTCCATCGACTTTCGTTTTTTTGTACTGGTCGATTATTTTTATTTATGTAATTACTTTTTATCAAGTTTTATTTAGTTTCCAGTTTTGGTCGATTCACTCACGGACAATAAACTAAATTTTGCATGATTTTTATTAATATTTTCGAATTCTCTTCCATACTACATTCAAATCTCCCGCATATCCCGATCTGTCCCGAATGGCCGCGAACCAAAACAACCCTAAAAAATGGCGGCTCCGAAGCCTTCAAGCGAGCACACGCGTTCTCCATTGAATCCTGCATCCAGTGTATTATATATATATATATATATATATTTATATGTGTGTGTGTGTGTGGGCACATCACGTGACTGCGAAAACAGCTCTGCGCATGTGCACGATCGTGCATACAAGTTTTCATTCGTGGCAAGCATTAACAAATTCTTGGTCGTCACTCGTCCCACCTCTGCTCACCAAACACGTAGGGTGATTACCACTCCTTACTATTCCTTCGTGTCAGCCGCGTTCCATTGCGAGTGTTGGACGAAGTATTATGTGAACCTTGTGGGAGACGACGATTCGACACGTGTGAATGCCGATCTCGCTGCGCTCGCGCGGTAATCTTCATACTCGTCTAGGATCGCCAACTTCTCCCACTCGATGCACAATATACTATTATTACAGAAGTATGGAAAATAACATACGTAAAGTAAACATTTTCCCCCGTTTCACCCTTGATAATTCATTAATAATTACATTTCCTTTCTTAAAAGCTTTTTAATTCAATATGTATAATATGTATGTTGAAACAAAAAGTTAGAAAAAAAGTTATTTTTAAGTATCTCTTTCGAATTTTATTAGATTGAAATATAAATTTGAAGCGTAAATAATACATACAATTTATCTGTACATGGATGGAAAATAATTCTATTAAAATCAACTTTTTCCCCTTTTTACCATTATTAATTCATAAAGTTTTTCATAGAGTGCCATTGTGAGCAAGTGTCATCTACAAATGATACCGGCTCCCAGGAGAACCGCGGAAAATGACACCTATGGGGACGGCGATTTGTCAAGCTCAGCTGAGAGGACAGCACCGTGAGTGGTGATGTACCTTGTACACAAGAACAAGGCATTATCTACGGTTTCCTTAGTTTTTCGATATTTGGAAAGCGATTTGCTCGTTTATTTGTACACCCAAATGCCACATGCAGACCTGGCATTTCGAAAATAGTGCTTGACGCAATCACCTCAAAGCTGCGTTATGAAGGACTGATATAATTCGAATAGCAGACGTTACCACCGTTGGAACCGTCGTCTTGTGTGTCGCCAGGCGCATTAGCGACCCTAGCGGCCGCAAGTGTTAGTCGCCGTCCCCATAGCCACGTCTCACGCTCGTAAGATGGGTGGTCATAGTGGTCCTCGTATGTAAGTATAATTTCCCATACTTGCATAAAAACTTAAAAATTACGTTACGGTGTCTTCAGATGGTATTTTTGGCGACTTTGATTTCGAATTTATCGATAAACTTGCATTTTGAGCCTTCGTGTTGTTCAAAGAGCAGTTATACATCGTCTTTGTAAAGCTTCTACGATTATTTTTGAAATCAAAGTATTAATTGAACCCGTAACACTTTGAGATACTTTGAGAGTCGCGGCCCACAGTGGAGCGAAATCGGAAAACGTGGATCAAAATGACATTTTGAACGCAATTATGCACCGATTTAAGACTTTTTTTCTTAAATTCAGAACTCTATTTTTTAGAAAATGGTGCAAGTAGATTTTTTATTTTATTTTTCTTTATTTAATTTTTATGTTGATGCAAACAGTGCAAAAAATGCCGATTTTTTGCATTTCATTTTTTATCTTCTAGAAAAAATATTTCTTCATTTTATGAACAAAGTATATGAACAGATGCAAATTTTTTGCGATTTTAAGCGAAAATAAAACTTTTTTCTTCTGACCTTGCTAAAATTATATTGTCAATAATGTTTCTTCATAAAATGTTGCCATGCAATAATATTTGCATATTTTATAAACAAATTGTATGTTAGTAGGAGTAGATTAATTGAAACACAAGTACAAAGTTCATATAAATTACACACAAAAATAAATAAATCAAAACACTTGTTGGTGACCAGTCGGTCTATGCAAGTGGTGATCCGAGAGTAAATTAATAGAAACATTAGTAAAACTGTCATACATAGATATGGTACGTAACTTCTAAGAAATAGAGCTGGTGTAAAAGATAAGTGCACGCAATTTTAAAATTTCATGAAGCATTTGTACACATTGTTTAACGGTGTTGGAGTCGTGAGATGACAAGATAGTTAAGCAGGCATTCCTGGGGTCTTCATTGTCACCAATTGAAAAGTATTTACTGCGAATGTGATTTAAAGCCGAACGAATGGCGAGCATTTGTAAGGAGGCGTCAGAACCGAGTTTGCAGAATGTATATTTTTGGTACATGTTTGTTTAATAGTCCGAACTAAGCGAAAATACGTTTGAAAACATCGGCAAGCGATGCAGTAAGTAAGACTGCGTTTCATTTTGCAGTGCAATACTCGGGTAAATTTGAAGACTCGTTGATTTCTCATAGCATCATAGATCGCGATTATATAAAAAGAGCTTACGATTTTCCCGAAGATCGTTCGCGTCAATCCCAAGGACTTTAAAAGTGCGTCTGACTCTGTTTGTCATGGAATGCTGTGGCAGAGACTGCATGAGCTTGGCATAAGCACAAAGATGATTCACATTATACGTAATTTCTATAAATCTGCTTCTGTCTGCATCAGGGCCGGCAGTGACATGACATCTTCTGTCAAGGTCACTAGAGGCGTCATGCAGGGGAAGGTTCTTAATTCCCTTCAATTCATACGCTTTACAAGTGACTCCAGCGATTTTCTCTTAAACCAATGATCCAGAGGCTTTTCCATCAATAGCAAAACCGAAGGGCAAATGCTAGATTATGCAGATGATATTTCACTTCTCGCTGATACTCCAATAGAACTTGGTAAAAAATTAGAAGCCTCACGATTGTACTGCGCGCCAAAAAGACTAACAGTGAATGTCGCCAAAACTAAAATCATGACATTTCAAAAAAATTTCCCGAAGAAACCGAAATTCAATTATTTCAAAGTTGGAGAAGACAAAATTGATGTTGTCAATGAATATAAATATTTGGGCCTCCCGATAGCCAGCTCCGTATCATTCACCGCCACCGCAAAGCAGCAAAAAAATTTGTAAGTCCTGCAAACATGGCTGTTGGAGCGACAAAAAACTATTCATGATACGAAAGCAAACTCGTGGCTGACTTTCGATAAATTGTATCAAAGTCTCTGTCTAAGTACGCTGTTGTATGGATCCCAGATCTGGAGCTTCGGTCACCTGAACTACATCGAGAGAGTCCAGCTATCATTTTTTTTAAATGATTATTTCTTCCCAGTAATACTCCCAACTCCGGCGTTCGACTCGAGGTGGGAGTGTTGCCCCTGTCACACCGGGTCTTCTGTTTAATATTTTCTTGGCTGAATTTAAGGATTTATCTAAACAAATTATATCAATAAATTCACATATAAGGCGTTTTCAATCAAAAATATATAGTTTTTTTTCTGATCTTGCTGGAGTCATATGGCCAATGATGTTCTATAGAAAAATGTTGCCAAACATCGCTGATCGTTCATTTCATAAACAAATGATATAAACAAATATACATTGCAGATATTTATAGGTAGAAAAAAATGTTTTTTTCTTTTATCATTTCATAAATTATATTGACAATGAACTACCTAGATGAAATTCTGTTCTCTCTCACTATTTGTTTATTCAAAAAAAAGTAGAGTAAACAAATGCACATTCTAGGCGTTTATATGCAGAAGAAATAATTCTTTCATCTCTCTTGTTAAAATTGTGTTGTGAATGATGTTCTTTGACAAATTTTGTGATAAAATGAAATTCCTAAAATTTATAAAGAAATTATATAAAAAATACACATGGTGGGCGTTTGTAAGCCGAAAAACAATTTTCTTGCAGTCTTGTTGAAATTTTGTTGGAAATGTTTTTTTACATAAACTCTTGTCGAACAATAGAATTTATCAAATTTATAAACAACTTAAATGAAAAAATACACATTCTATATAGTACAATAAATAGAAGAATCGGGGTGCTTTTTTATCGTAAGCCCCATTGCCTATCACGAATCAGAGTGCTATATCATCGAATTTTCCAGCCGTTTACGGATCCAAGATCAATAATAGCTCGATAGCTTCTGGATCAAGGACACTGTCTGTATATTTCCACTCTTCTCTCAGATGTGCTAAATACGCATCAGATGAGATCATTAGCTTGCGGATCAGATCAGTGTTTGTTGCATGCCGACTGAGTTTCCAGGTATGATGCTCGCGAATTCGCTTGAAATGATTTTGGATCCATGCAAGAGAATCTTGTGCACTGATGAAGGCATGTAATACCAGTTGTAAAGCTCCACATATAACTGGGCAGTTTGAAAAGCATGAGATTCAAATTTTGGTGCATCTTTTCCGCGTCCAGAGGAAAGAACCTGCAAGAATATTCTGAATCGTTGAATCAAACGTAAATTAACCCTAGTAACTTGGGATGTTAACTCAGGATCACAGAAGAATCTCCGCGCAGTATTTCCGTCATTTCAATTTCCTGCTCGTTGCCTAAGAGTATCTATTATGTAAGTCATCTCTTTTCGATAATTTTGCTGGATTCTTGATTTGGCAGTCTGCATCAATACTTTTTCCTCTTTTGTTTTTGCTTGCCACTTGCAGAATCCCAATCGATAAGCTTTATGCAGCATTAGAGTCATGCAGCGTATCTTGGTATGAAGAGGCGGAATACCTAACTGATAGTCCTTCTCAAGGACCTTCTTCTGCATCACATTTGTTAAGTCATTCATCTCTGAAGGGTTCGCTTTACACAAGTGGCAAGTTTCTGCACTCAGTGTTTTGCTAAGATTCTGATCTTTATTCCCGTCCAAAATGGATAAAACATCTCATGACTTCCCTGACACCTGAATCTTCCAAATACAACTTTGGAGAGCAAAAGTCGACTAATTTCTTCTTTTATCCGCCCTACTACAGATCTCGTCAATTCTGGGAGTTCCTTCGCGTACTGAAATTCTACTGAAACGCACATTTTTGTAGAGCCAGGGTGAGGATTTTGCCAGACCTGTTTACCCTTCGACTCCAACATAATTGGCACCATTGAGACCATGAAGATGCCTTCGTCCGATATCATACCATTTTGATGTTTCTGCTTATATGAGCATTGGCCTGATGCTCCATCACAGCCATATTTGAGAGAAAGTTTAATAGATTTTATTCACCCCTCCAAAATATATGACTGAATGCTGGGAATCTTGATTAAACGCTTGGCAGTATGATCCAGCAGCTCTTGCAGTTTACTCGTAACGCTTTGACGAGTTATGTTAATCGCTGAACTAGGAGGGTAACATTCTATCTTCGCTTCCAGTAGATCTGTAAAGGCGACGTAAATGTCAGCTTTCCTAGCTTTTCCTTGCAGGCATATGATTTCGTACTGGTGTCTGGATAGTTTAGCGTCTTCGATCAGTTCGAGTGCTTCATCGTGGACAAATCCGATTGCACTCGTTTCATTCTCAGTTTTCTCAGAATCGTGTAACAGCTGAATTAATTTATTTGCCAATTTGTCTTTGCCAGAAACTTTCAGATTACCAAGGAAAGGCTGCTTAATCTCAAGCGGAGAGTAATTCTCCTGGATAGCTTGCACCTTCCTTCTTTTGGTTGGCTTAGAACTATCTTCAAAATCTTCCCGAGATCGTCTACCAGGTTTTAATATGGTTTGAGTAATTTTGAAATTTGTAAGTAACCATAAAGCATATCCTTTGTCTAATATGTCTTTCTTGTTGAAAGAAGACTTCCAATTTCTTTCAAAGACAGGGATGAAGTAACGTATTGTTTTCTCTAGAACCATTTCAGCTTGGTCTTCTGAAAACATATGATAGTTCTGATATAACTTAATATCGCGTTAGACAAATCTGCATCACTTTCCTTGAAATTTCCGATCGAAATATTGCATAATATCCTCATGGGCTCCTAAATGGTGTCCATTTTCAAAGATAAATGAACAGAGAATTACAAAAAAAAGAAACCAATTTTCTTAAATAATTTAAGTGACACACACACACACACACACACACACACACATGTTTTAGTTCTTTGGGAATCGAACCGAAGGGCCTATGACAAAGCCACCGAACGCGTCCTTGGGATGCGGATAGAGGGTCCCTGGACCAAGGGTTTCTGCTGAATATGGTTCATATGATTGATAAGAAGTCGCGGACAAATGTTCGGGGATGGTCTCAAAGGAATAACCCCTAAGCGGAGGTGTAACAACCGTGAATCGAACGTGCAGGGCTCCCGACAATGGGTCGGACAACAATGCTGACTACCCTAGAGTTGGGGGATCCAATCAAGACGGAATCAATGAGATTAACTGGCGGAATCTCGTTACTTTTGGGTCGACGGATCGACTTAAGGACGACCTGCTGGAGTGATATGATGCAAGTATGGCCCCTGCATAAAAAGATTACATGGCGCGACTGCATACTCTGTCGTGCGAGAAACATCCAGAGCTCTCGGATTTTTCGGGTTGTATAAGCGAGCGCCTACTCAACGGCAGCCAGGACAAGCTGGCAGCAGAAAAAGAGAGGCGACACTGAGACCAACCTCGAACAGGCATCTAATAGAGGAAGAACGATGCTTCAGGACCCAGAGAAACATCAACATTCAGGTTTCTCCCAAGCCAAAGATCTGGCTGAACTGGATGACGAGCTTCGTGGATATTTTTCCAAAGAATCCGACCTCTGGATTATCAATTGTGGTGTGCATAATGCAGCGAGAGCTTCGGCAGATGCAAACCGTAAAACAGAACCAACGGTTGATCAGAAGACCAAAAGACGAGTACACCAACACAGCACAAAGATAGGCTGGGCAAGACAGTACGCGCCCCGCATTCAGTATCAAGCGGCATTCAGATGAATGCCGCTAGGTAGCTAACTATGCGGTTTAACTGTTTCGTCGGCTCCGGTATTTTCGATTTTCTCGGTGTCTAAATTGACTATTTTATTGGTGCTTTGGTGGTCTTGAGTAGGCGTATTCTTCCTAATGAGGTTTTCCATCGGCGGAGTAGAGCTTTACCATCGTCATTCATAATTTGCCTTATAAAGTTTGGTGAGTGTTGCTTGCGTTTACCCAGGGTGTCTAGCATTTCTTGAAACGAAAATTCCAGGACTTTTCCAGGTTTTCCAGGACAGAAATATACATTTTTCCAGGTACTTTTTGACAGTAAAAAAATAATACTTTCCGCGATACATAGTAGAAAAATTAATTAGTTGGTATTTCAACAACAACAAAAAAACGAATTTTTAAACAAATAGTTAAATTTTCAATCAAAGAGTTGAATTATAGAAAAAATCAACAAAATAGTTAAATTTTCAACCAAATAGTTCAAATTTTAACCTACAAAGATTAATTCTTAACCAAAACGACAAATTTTCAACAAAGAAAATTAATTTTCTTTCAAAAACTTACAAATTTTCAACAAAATAAACCAAATTTAAAAAAAAATAGTAACATAGTTTTTTAACCGTATAGTTGAATTTGCTGCTAAAGACTAAAAATTTCCAACCAAAAATGGAATAGTTAAATTTTCAGTTGAAAAAATTAATGTTCGTAGGGAAAAAAGGATTTTCGACAAAATCGTTAAGTCTTCAAGCAATATAATAAATTTGAAGAAAAGTAGTTTCAAAAAAGATAAATTTACTGAAAAAACTATGAATTTTCAACCAAAACTGGAATAGTTATATTTTCAGAAAAAAAATAATTGTAATGCAAAAAAAATCATTATTGACACAACAATTCAATTCTCAACAAATAAAATGAGTTTTCAACAAAGTAGTTCTACGTTTAACTAAAAGGTTGAATTTTAAACCAAAAAAAGTGAATTTTTAATGAAAAATTTGATATTTGAATTTTCGACTAAAAACGATCAATTCTCAACCTAGAATGGAATAGTTGAATTTTCAATTAAAAAAATTAATTTTCATACAAAAATAAAGTTTTTTCAACAAAATAGTTCAATTTTCTGCCAATAAGATGATTTTTATTACAGTTTTTTTGGATTCCAACCAAGTGTTTGAATTTTTAATAAAGAGAATAAATGTTCTAATAAAACAGAGATAAATTGAAAAAAAAACGAATTTTCAATAAAATAGTTACGTTTTTAACCTTTAACCAAATATTTCAACTTTTAACCTACAAAGATGAATTCTTAACCAAAACAACAAAGAAAATTAATTTTCTACCAAAAAAGACAAATTTTCAATAAAATACACCTATTTAAAGAAAAATAATTTACTTTTTAACTAAAAATGATCAGTTTTCAGTAAAATAGATTTGAACTAAATAGCTGAATTTTGAACTAAAGCTAGGAAATTTCAACTAAACTTATTAATTATCAACCAAAGGGACACATTTTCTCATAAAAAAAAGAATTTTCAACGAATAAAAATTTTTCAGCCAAGACAGGAAAAACTGTAAAAGAAATTGTTGAAAATTCAAGCCAAAATACAGCATTTTCAACCAGAAAATATTGATTTATAACGAAAAAATTCATTTTTAACCAAAAAATTTCAGCTTTAATCAAAAGAGAGGAAATTTCCACCAACAGGATTAGTTATCTACCAGTAAATACCAATTATTGACTTTAAAAAAAATTAAATTTCAGCAAAACAGAAAAAAATGAGAAAGTTACATTTGTTGGTTAACAAATTAATTTTGAATGAAAAAAAGAATTTTCAGCAAAATATTTAAATTTGCAATCAACCCTCAAACAAATAAATTTATAACAAAGTCGGTCAAGTTTCATCCAAGTGTTTGAGTTTTCAATTTAAAAAATATCAATTTTCAGCCAAAAATAGTTACGTTCTTAGTTTAAAAATTAGTTTTCCACCTAAAAAAGTCATTTTCAACCAAAGAGATGAATTTCCTACCAAAAAATATGAATTCTCAATGAATAATGTAATAGTAGATATTTCAAATAAAAAGTATGACTTTTTAATAAAAATGGTTGAATTTGCAACCAAATAATAGAATTCTTCGCTACAATTAAAGTCGTCAGGATGAAGCAACTGTAAGGCAATGAATAAAAACACAAGGCAAATAAATTACTAACTAAAATAATTATCAGTCCCAAACTTCATTTTCAAAATTCTCTAACTTTGCCCAGACCAATTTTTTACTTGCTCTAACCATTAATATTCAAATACCATTTCGATTTTAGTTTCTTGATTTTCACCGTGTTAAAATAAACAGTCTCTTGTTGAAGGGTAATTTTTTTTCGTTCAGAAGAGAAAAAGTTTAAAAAACTATTTTTGAAAAAAAAAGAACGAAAATTTCAGAACCATGTGCAAAATGCAAGGACTTTTCCAGGTTTTTTTCTAGGTAAAAATGAATTCCAGGACTTTTCCACGTTTTCAAGGATTTCCAGCACACTAGACACCCTGGTTTACCGCTGACGTAACGGTTCCATTTTCATTGGGTCCGCTTGCCGATTTGCCGACAGCGTAGCAGCAGCGGAGCCGATATATTACTACACTATAGTACTTGGCACGGGAGTAGATCGGGTTGCCTGCGCGTTATGTATTTATGAACGTAAACGCTATTTCTCGTTAAGGTTGAATACCGACCTCAAGAGCATCCGCTTGAAGCCTAACTGCAATACATGTGGGGGCACAATTCAAAGAGTTGCCATCTATTGTGAATCCTGCAACGAAGCCTACCACCCGAAATGCACTGAGTTCTACGAGATCCCTCACAAGCAAAAAGTCCTTGCGGTCTGCAGAGAGTGCCACTCGAGCTTCAGCTTTGCTGATACGGCTTCCAAAGTCTCTTCATTTATCACAAGTGATGTTATTCTTGATAAAGGGTCCCAGCCTCTCACTCTCTAGGAACTTCCGACCGCAATGCTCTTTCGGAGGATACTCCACTTAGCAGTCACAATTCCCTGTTGAGTTCAATGAAGGAGTAAACCTCACGCTCGCAGCCCGCCACAATAAGTCCAACAGAACAAATTCTTCATCAACGACCTGCTCCTACAACACTCAGTAGCCAACCTCTTGCTGATCCTGATCTTGTTTCCAGGATGATCCTATCCCAACTAAAACTGATTTGCGAGACCCTCGATAAAGTGGAAGCAATTGGAGCGAAAACAAGTGTAACCTTCAAACTGCAAAGTGCTGATTCTGCTTCCATTTCGGCTCAACTTCAATACATCACTGTTTAAAACGATAACCTTCTGAGCAAAATTGAGTCGGTGTGTTCCAGAATCTCCAAAGTAGAATCTTCACAATAGCAGCTAGCTAAAGATAATTCCACTCAGGAAGCAGTCATCAAAGATATCAAAGTTTTACATGGAGAAAGGATTACCCGCTTGAAAGATGCGATCAGAGATAGGGAGGTGATTATTACGAGTTTTCCAATGTCTCTTCACAAAGATCTCGCGAGTATTGTAGAGAAAATTGGGGTTTTCACCGGCTCCAAACTGCTTAAGGGGGACATTGAAGATGTCTTTCGCATTCCATCTAAAGCTTTGAATTATCCGAAACCAATAATCGCTCGGCTCTCTAATGCTAGGGCTCACGTAGACCAGATCTCCTCCAAAATAAGAAACAAAAAATCACTAACGGTCCAGGAAATTGATTCTAACTTGGAGGGAGGGGCAGTACAAGTGAACCAAAACCAATCAATGGATTGTTACGTATGCCTGAAGTGAGTCAAAGAAAGGATACGTCATGCAAAGCTCGACGGCAAAACATGGATCTTCAGGAAATCAGTCCGGATGAGAGACTTAAAGTATGCTTTATTTAAACCAGTGAGGGTCCCACAGAATGCGCATTTGTTTATATACTTTGTTTATAAAATTAACAAATATTGATGAGTTGCGAAATTTTCTTCATAAAACATCATTGGCAATATAACTTCGGCAAGGTCAGGTGAAAAAACAATTTCTTCCTGCTGAAAAACGCCGAAAATATACATCAGTTAATAAAATGAACAAATATTGATGAGCTGCAAAATTTTCTTAGGAAAACATCATTGGAAACATAATTTCAGCAAAGTAAAAAAAAACGATTTCTTTACGCTTAAAAATGCCGATAATTTGCATTTGTTTAAATAATTTGCTTATAAAATGAACAAATATTAATAAGTTGCGAAAATTTGTTCAGAAAACATTATTGGCAATATAAGTGGAACATTTTTTAAGTATCCCAAAAAATGAAAAACATTTTTTCACCAAATTACACAAAATGAGGGAGTGAGACTTCATAATATCAACAAAATAATCTTACCGCTAAATTTATACATTTTTAGGAAATAACTAGCCCCTATTTTCTTTTCTTACAAAGTTTATTTGATTTTCATATAATTATTATACCATAAAGCCATTTCTCTTCCGGGATAGGCGTGACTTGCTTAGTGAGGAAAGGAGTAATGTGAGATAGGGGGTGTAGATTTTTTAGATTGTCCTAGAATTCTCGTGTTATTTATTTGAATAACACGTTCGTTCCCCAACACTGCTCGGACACAGATTGCTGATCAATCTCTCTAGGGATCACCGTAAGTGAAAAGCCTCACAAAAGTGTGTGGTTCACCAATTGGGCCCATTAGTATCCAAGGTCTTTGTTTCAGGCGTCATTCACTCTACTGTCACTCTGTTTATAAACTATTTGTCGCTACAATTTTCTGTCCTGGCATACTTATCTAGCTTCCTTCACGTCCATGCATTTTTTCATACAAGCTTTCGCGTTTATATGGCTTCTTATGTCTCTTTGGATTATTGTCTCATTTAAAGATTCTGACCATTCTTTCGGTGGTCTACCGCTGCTTATTCTGCCATTTACTTTACCTTTATACACTTGTTTGGTCAGTCGTTCATCTTCCATTCTTTCAATATGTCCGAACAATTTTAACTGATTTCCTTCCCATATGACAACTAGTGTCTCTCCTGTACCACATTCTTTGACGATTATCTCGTTTCGGACTTTGTCCATCAGTGTTTTCCCGCATATTGTGCATATTCTGGACAGTTCCATGTCTCGCTACCGTATGGGGACGGTGACTGACACTTGTGGCCGCTAGGGTTGCTAGTGTGCGTGGAGATACACAAGATGCCGGTTCCAACGGTGGTAACGTCTGCTATTCGAATTATATATGTCCTTTCTAATACAGCGTTGAGGTTGTTATCTTAAAGCACTATTTTCGAAATACCATGTGTGCTTGTGGCAATTGGGTGTAAAAATAAAGAAGCAAATCACTTTCCAAATAACAAAAAACTAAGGGAACTGTAGATAATAATGCCTGCGTGCAAGGTATATCTCCACTCACGGTGCTGCCCTCGAAGCTGAGCTTGACAAATCGCCGTCCCCATAGTACAGTCGGTAGAAATATAGAATTACGTATGGCCATTTTGGCTTTTTTTGACATGTTTTTACTTCTGAGAATGGACTGGTTAACCACCCTTTCTAATCTACCCAGTTATCAACTTGTTCTATTCTCTCATCACTTAGGACAATTTTGCACATTGTTTTCTCACTTTTTCCTTCAAAAACCATGATTTTTGTTTTATTTACATCAATTTTATGGCCCATGTGTTTCATGCTTGTATTAATTTTATTCAACATTCTTCGCAAGTCCTCGATTGATTCTGCCATAACAATCTTTTCATCTGCGAAAGCTAACCCACGAATCCTCACTGTTTCGAGATCTACACCTTCTTCGTCGAAGAGGGCCATTCTTAGACACTTATCGATACATTTGATAAATAGCCATGAGGACATAACGCATACTTGTTTCACGCCTTGCATAATATCGAACCAGTTACTAAGTTTCCCATTAACCCTTACACTCGCTTCACCCTGTATATATTGTTTTTATTGCTTGCAGGAGCCATCCATTGACTCTGTACTCTTTGAAGACTTCCTAAAGTTTACCTCCATTTGCATTGTCAAATGTTTTTTTCTAGGTCAACAAATGCACAGAAAACTTTCTTTCCTACTCTCGAACTTTTTTCTGTGATCTGTCTCAAGCTAAATATTTGATCTGTACATGATCTTCCTGGCATAAATCCACTATGGACTTCCCATATTTTTGCTTCAGTTATTTTCGTTACCCTACTAATAAATATTTTTGAGTACACAAGAACTCCAATATTGGGCCAGTTTCGGGGGTTGCCTCAAGGTGACCATGGCACTAAATTGGCCGCAAAATGAGTGGTGCGGGGCGAGGTGCGGGTAGCGACGCATTGTTGACATTGCTTGGGCCCTGAGAAACTGCATGGGCCAGCACTTCTAGGAAGAACTAAATCGGAGGGCTCTATATTGGAGTTCTTATGTATATTTTATTTACGGTACTTAACAAGCTGATACCTCTGTAATTATTGCAGTTGCTTTTATCTCCCCTTCTTTTGTATATCGGTACGATAATCGCTTTTCTCAAATCGTCTGAAACAATCTATGAGGTATATACTCGCCACCGTATTTAAGAATTTTAGCGCTTATACTGTCTACACCAGCAGCCTTAGCATTTCACGTTCGCTGTTTCTCCTGCTGACAAGCTCTATACTTTCACTCTCCTTCATCTCTTTATATAATACTTTCATGGTTCCTTCAGAGTCGTCTTGTATTTTCTTCTCTTCTTCTGTTCTCATTTTATCTTTAATTTTCTTGACTAGTCGTTTAACTTTCCTCTGTCTGTGTCTGTAATCATTTTCAGGTATATATCTCTCCTCATCGCTAAGACCTGTGATGTTTAACGTTCTCTTATGCGCTTCTTTCTTTTATTGTCGGGCTGCCTCAATTTCATCATTCCACCATGTATCAGCAGATTTTCTTCCTACAACCCCTGTACCATACACTTCGGTCGCAGTTTTAACAATGATATCCCGCAACATATTCCAAGCGCCATCTATGTCTTCATTGCTTCTAAGCGCCTCCCAAGTTGCCTTATCTATGCGTTCGTTCATCTTATTCCGAAAATCTATTCACACTTCCGGCTTCTGTAAATTTCCAATCGTTTTGAAGTATATTACAGTCAAACCTGGATTTAGAGAACCTTGAATTAGCGTTTCCGAGAATTCTCGCTTCGCAGCGGGGATGCGTGAGAGGACCTGCGGGGGGATATGTAGTGTTCAGTCAGGCATGACAAAACAGAGAGAGAAGCAGGAGAGAGACAAAACAAGAGAGAGACAAAATAGTTCCGAGAGCCTGGATTGAACACGGCTGTCAGCCCCAAATAACATTGAGAAGTGAAATAAAGTTGAAAAGCCACCCCTAGGAAAGTCTATAATTGAACCTTAAAGTAGGTTACTTTTCACTCATAAAGGTATATCAGAATAACTATATTGCAGCAAAACATTTATTCAGTAATTATTCTACTTTAAGCTCGTGGCATGTCTGTATTGAAAAGTATAAAATGCTTAATAATTCGTATTACGTTCTTAAAAAGAGTTGGTTCTTATTTCAAAGGGTTGCATTTTTATTTTGTACACTCTTCAATTGCATTGCTTACAAAAACAATATATTTCAAATTATTATATAAATTTTTTTTTCCACTTTGTACGTCATTTATATTAAAGTTCAATTAAATCGAAAAATCTACGAGTAAAGTACCAGAGGGGTTTTTTGTTACCAATTAGAGTGGTTTAGGACAACTTTTTTGTGAGCAATTTTTTCCATATTTCTTCCATTTAAAATTCGTGAAATAAATACGCTAAACACTTTTAAGTCCTCAAAAATTAATCTCATCATCTTTAAAAGCTTTATTTTAGAAAATATAATATTTTCACGTTTGGGGGTTTGTTCCACCACAGCCGAAACCAAATAGAAGCTTTTTTGGGGCTTTCGTAACAGTTAAAAGAAAAAATTTTGTTTTTATTTGAGCAATCCTCACTTTTATGAATGTTATAAACTAAGATTCATTCCTTGTTTTTATTTAAACTGTTTATCATCTGAATTAAACATTAGGGATGATGGAAAAAACAAAATGTTGAAAATCGTTAATACAAATATGTAAAATAGTAGCATATTTGGACCCTCAAAAAGTATAATTAATTTGAAGTTAATCAATGAATGTTTTGGTATTGCGCATTTACAAACTATGTTTGCAAAATTCTTGTTTTCGTAATTATGATATATTCGTGAATGTCAATTTTTTTAAATTTCTGGAGGCCTCTAACGACTCCCCAAATTTATACACATTTTTATTTGCAGCCTCATCAGGGATTATTAACACTATAAAAGTGCCGGGATCTTCTGCCACTTTTGGTTAACACGAGGGGGCAATTGACCCATACCTGCTTTAGGTGTAAAATAATGATTGTAAACAGTTTTAACCGTCAAAAGTTAATTGTAGAAGTATGCTCTATCCATATTACATCGTTAATATAAGTGGAGAAAAGTAGTGAGTTCTGAAAAAGTACAACAAAGAAATGAAAATGCTCGCCGGCCCCAGCGTAGTCCTTCCGACGACGCACGTTTTTATCCTAACTTTTCAGATGTACCTTTTTATGTAAGATGTGCGAATTGACTGAAGAAGAGCCTAGGTCAGTGTAATTACTATCTAGAAATAGTTCTCAGTAGGCTAGAGTAAGGAAAAAAACTGTTTATAATGTTTTGAACAAATTAATGAACAAAAGACATTTTTTGTAATACGCAATGATTAGTTCTTTGAAATTCACAGTTTTTATATAGAATATGAAAGAAATGTATGCCTAATTATGATTATTTGAAAATATCTGCTGCTTAGCAGCATTATCTAAACAATTTTTATAGACAAATACACAGTTTTCGTATGTCACAATGAGTAGGCTCCATTTTTTTGCAGAATCGATCAGAAAATATCTGCTGCTTAGCAGCATTATCTAAACAATTTTTATAGACAAATACACAGTTTTCGTATGTCACAATGAGTAGGCTCCATTTTTTGCAGAATCGATCAGAAATGTCTTGCTAATGACTTCTTGCTGTCATTTTTTCAAATTAACAACAACTGGTAATTATTTAATCAATGTTTGTAAACAAATTCACATTTTAAGCATTATTCCACGAAAAGGGCCGATTTTTTTGCGGAACTTAAAATGTTTTGTGATGAAATACCAGCTAAAACGCGATAGGGGTCAATTGACCCAGCCTGTTACTTCTAGTGTTAATGTTCAGTAGACCCCTGTTTTTCAAAAAATAATTATAAAACCTACTGAAATGTCGAGAGATTTTTTCAGGTATCTAAAGTCGGGGCCGAAAGGTGAGGGCCCTCACTTCTTTTGATTGCTACTCGCTCAAAAAGAATCTCTGAATTGCTTAATAAAAAGCACCTAAGAACTTAAAGTCTTCTAAATTCATCAATTTGATTAATTTTCTCCTATAAAATTATCGTCGATAGTTAGAGGGTAACACATTCCAAAATAGAGGGTTTTTGCCACACCCACCTCAAAATTTGACGTTTTCATGCTTGTACACGGAAAAAATAAGTCTTGGAACATTTCGTAGATTAGTGCTAGACTTCAGGACGGGCCATCATTTTCATGAAGTCTCGTATACTTTCTATAAAGTGGTCATACATTTTCATGGAAAAATAAAGAAAAGTCATGGAAGTTTTCAAGCGCAGTCAAGAAACAACAGGCTTGGAATTCTTATAAGACAGTTTACAAAAAAATATTTATACAGTCATGAAGTGGCTATAAAATAACTTCATATTTGCAAGGACTTGAATTGAATAGTGCGTGATTCAAAAACTAAGAACTCGAATGCAAGTCAGAAAAACAGTCCATGACTGTCTGCGAGAATTTTCAGAGCCCCTCTCAGTGGGGCTCAGAGACAAATTCACATTGGTAAGATTGAAGTAGACACTGGTCAAAAAATAATTTTCCGTGCAAATTATATTTTTCCATTAAAAAAAAAATTGTTTAATTAACTTGTTATGCAAAGTCAGTCTTGCAGCAAGTTTTCTAATTCGCAGTCTTCACTAAAATTCTTTTTACGCGGCCACGCATTCTTCAGCTGTAGCAGAACGCCAAGATTTTTTACTGTGTTTTCAGCCCGATCGATCAGCCGAGGGGCTTGCGCGGTTAGGAATGAGTTGCGTTAGTCTCGTGTCTAGGATACGTAGTTCGAATCCCCGCAGCGTGCGTCCGATTTTTTAGAGCGTAAAAAGCGAGCGATTGATATAAGTAATAATTGTGTGTGTTATAATAATATTTAAATAAATATGTAAGTTGAAGATAATAATATTATAAATTTAAAAAATAATTTTTCATTTTTTATTAGCATAAATGGCTAGCTTGACAGTCTACGAACCCTTCCTTGACTGTCTTCGAGAATTTAATATTGGAGTGCTTTTAGACCTATCCTAAAGTCACAGACTCGGTCAATAAAAATTTCCAGCACTTTTTTTTTCCGTGTAAATGGTGCCAAAAGGACCTTTTTTGAGCAGACTGTGCGCGAAACAATTTTCGCGCATGCGCAGTTGGAAAATGGCTTACTTTAGACACTGGTGAAAAAGCTGCGCATGCGCGCTTCCGAGATGAGGTACTTTATACACTGGCAAAGGTAACTTTAAACACTGGTGTTGGTATCTTCTCGGAATAAATTTAGATTTTACTTGAAGAAATGTTTTAATGGTTCAAGTTTCGTTTTTAGGGAGGTCCGTCAAGCTGGCACCTCCACAATCGAAATTCCCAAATTTTTTGGTATCAGAATTTTGGGCTTTTTTGGGCTTTTTTTGGGCTGTATTGCCGATTTTTGGGCTCCAGTACTTTTTTTGAAAATTCAAATTTTGTGTGGAGGTGCTGGCTTGAATCAAGCCAGCACCTCCGCTACATAAAAATTTGAAAAAATTAAAAATCAAAAACGACAGAATTTTGGGCTTTTTTTGGGATCTTAAACGCGCCAAAAACCAATTTCCAAAAACAACCCCTAGCGGAAATAAAACTACCCCCTATATAAAAAAAACTAGGAAGAAACAAAGTGCACCACAATTTTGGGCTTATTTTGGGCTCTCAAATTCATAGAAACAAAATTCAAAAAACCACCCCCTATGAGCAAAAAAACCACCCCCTTGTCAAAAATGAAATCTGAAAAAAATAAACTGCGTCATGATTTTTGTCTTATATTGGGCTCTCGAATGCACGAACAAAATTTTGTACACAAAAAATCCCCTAAATCAAAAATCAAACATGGAAAAAACGAAAAAAAGCTGTTTTGAGCTTTTGAGAAGCCCAAAAATCAGAGACTATATTCACACTGCGAAATTCTAACGAAAATCATTTTTTGAGAAAGTCATATCTGCGTGCTGTCAAGGGGGTTGATTTTGAACGTGAAGGGTTGTAGCCCAAAAATCGGTGTTGGTATTTCTGAGGAGCCCAAAAATCAGAGACTCTATTCACACTGTGAAATTCTAAAAAAGATCATTGTTTGAGAAAGTCATATCTGCTTCGTGTGAAGGGGGTTCATTTTGACGTTAAGGGTTGGAGCACAAAAATCGGTGTTGGTATTTTTGAGGATCCCAAAAACCAGAGACTCTATTCACACTGTGAAATTCTAAAAAAGATCATTTTTTGAGAAAGTCATATCTGCTGGGTGCCAAGGGGGTTCATTTTGAGGTTAAGGGTTGGAGCCCAAAAATCGGTGTTGGTATTTTTGAGGAGCCCAAAAATCAGAGACCCTATTCACACTGTGAAATTCTAAAAAGGATCATTTTTTGAAAAAGTCATATCTGCTGGGTTCCAAGGGGGTTAATTTTCACGTTAAGGGTTGGAGCCCAAAAATAGGTGTTGGTATTTTTGAAGAGCCCAAAAATCAGAGACTCTATTCACACTGTGAAATTCTAAACTAGCTGTGAATTCGATCTCGAGTGTTTCCACTTAGTTTTTATTTATAATTATATGGTGCTCATTTCACGAGCACTTTGCTTCCCGTTAGCAAATGTATTTGCTTCCTCATAGAGGAAGTATTAGTAATTTTTTTCACTAATAGACAAACCACAGTCTTCATTTTGCTCAATTTAAAAATAGAAATTTACCAAAAATGAAAAATTACAAAATAATTCAAAAAATGTTTTAAATACAAAGACAAATTATAAAAAATCACATCTTGCGTTCGGAATAATAATTTTTTGAGCTGGAAAAGGGAAAGGAAAAGTTCTGTCGCACCCTATCCCTTTCCCAGCTTTATGATTTCTTGACAAAAATTGTCATAATATTACTCTATTTGAAAATTTATGATCAAAAAGTCTTTTCTATTCATGCATCAACTTTAAATTATGTCGATGAAAAAAGTTTTTTCTGTTTGAAACTGATGATTCAGATATTATAAATCAGCAGAACTTCCCTAATCTTCAATAAAGTGTATTATTATTATTATTATTATTATTATTATTATTATTATTATTATTATTATAGATCGATCGTATCGTCTCGAATCAACACATCTTTTCTGTTTTTGCATCAACTTTGAATTATGTTAATGAAAAAAGTTTCATTATAAAAAAACGATTTTCAGAATATATAAATAACCATAACTTCCCTACTCTTTGGTAAAATACGTTATTATTATAGGTCAATCGATTCGTTTCGAACCAAGGAATCTTTCATATTGTTGCATCAAGTCTGAATTATGCTAATGAAAAAAGTTTTACTATGAAAAACCGATTTTCAAAATATATAAATTACCATAACATCCCTACAATTTGATAAAATGCATTAAAATTATAGGTCAATCGATTCGTTTCGAACCAAGGAATCTTTTATATTGTTGCATCAACTCTAAATTATGCTAATGAAAAAAGTTTTACTATAAAAAACCGATTTTCAAAATATATAAATTACCATAACTTCCCTATAATTTGATAAAATGCATTAAAATTATAGGTCAATCAATTTGTTTCAAACCAAGGAATCTTTTATATTCTTGCATCAAGTCTGAATTATGCTAATGAAAAAAGTTTTACTATAAAAAATCGATTTTCAAAATATATAAATTACCATAACTTCCCTACTCTTCAATAAAATATATTAATATTAGGTTCATCGATTCGTCTCGAACCAAGGAATCTTTTACATTCCTGCATTAACTTTGAATTATGCGAATGAAAAAAGTTTTACTACAAAAAACCGATTTTCAAAATATATAAATTACCATAACTTCCCTTCTCTTCAATAAAATGTATTAATATTATAGGTCTATCGATTCGTCCCGAACCAAGGAATCTTTTACATCCTCGCATCAACTTTGAATTATGCGAATGAAAAAAGTTTTACTATAAAAAACCGATTTTCAAAATATATGAATTACCATAACTTCCCTACTCTCCAATAAAATGTATTAATATTATAGGTCAATCGATTCGCCCCGAACCAAGGAATCTTTTACATTGTTGCATCAACTTTGAATTATTTGAATGAAAAAAGTTTTACTATAAAAAACCGATTTTCAAAATATATAAATTACCATAACTTCCCTACTCTCCAATAAAATGTATTAATATTATAGGTCAATCGATTCGTCCCGAACCAAGGAATCTTTTACATTGTTGCATCAACTCTGAATTATGCGAATGAAAAAAGTTTTACTATAAAAAACCGATTTTCAAAATATATAAATTACCATAACTTCCCTACTCTTCAATAAAATGTATTAATATTATAGGCCAATCGATACGTTTCGAACCAAGGAATCTTTTACATCCGTGGATCAACTTTAAATTATGCGAATGAAAAAAGTTTTACTACAAAAAACCGATTTTCAAAATATATAAATTACCATAACTTCCCTACTCTTCAATAAATTATATTAATATAATAGGTCAATAGATTCGTCCCGAACCAAGGAATCTTTTACATTGTTGTATCAACTCTGAATTATGCGAATGAAAAAAGTTTTACCATAAAAAACCGATTTTCAAAATATATAAATTACCATAACTTCCCCACTCTTCAATAAATTGTATTAATATTATAGGTCAATCGATTCGTTCCGAACCAAGGAATCTTTTACATTCTTGGATCAACTTTAAATTATGCGAATGAAAAAAGTTTTACGACATAAAACCGATTTTCAAAATATATAAATTACCATAACTTCCCTACTCTTCAATAAAATGTATGAATATTATAGGTCAATCGATTCATCCCGAACCAAGGAATCTTTTACATTCTTGCATCAACTCTGAATTATGCGAATGAAAAAAGTTTTACTTTAAAAAACCGATTTTCAAAATATATAAATTACCATAACTTCCCTACTCTTTATTAAATTATATTAATATTATAGGTCAATCGATTCGTCCCGAACCAAGGAACCTTTTACATTGTCGCATCAACTTTGAATTATGCGAATGAAAAAAGTTTTACTATAAAAAACCGATTTTCAAAATATATAAATTACCATAACTTCCCTACTCTTCAATAAGATGGATTTATATTATATGTCAATCGATTCGTCCCGAACCAAGGAATCTTTTACATTGTTGCATCAACTTTGAATTATGCGAATGAAAAAAGTTTTACTATAAAACACCGATTTTCAAAATATATAAATTACCAGAACTTCCCTACTCTTCAATAAAATGTATTAATATTATATGCCAATCGATTCGTCACGAACCAAGGAATCTATAATATACTTGTTCCAACTTTGAATTATGCGAATGAAAAAAGTTTTACTATCAAAAACCGATTTTTGAAATATCATTGAGTGCTAGAAAAAAATGCCATAAATATTTTTAGAAATCCTCTAGTCAGTTTCAAGATATTAGTGAGGAAAATAAGCTCTCCAAATTCCATCAATTTATCTGCAACCGTTTTCTAGTTATCGTGTTCACAAAAAATCGTGACATCCACACATCCACACATCCACAAATCCACACATCCACACACACATCCACACATCCACACACACACATCCGGACAATTGCTTAGAACATTGTATTAGACATTTTTAAATCAGGGAGGCTTTAATTAAATGAATTAAAAAATTTTGAAAAATGTTACCATCACAAAGCTTCCTCTATGAGGAAGCAAAAAGATCATTTTTTGAGAAGGTCATATCTGCGTGATGTCAAGCGGGTTGATTTTCACGTTAAGGGTTGGAGCCCAAAAATCGGTGTTCGTATTTTTGAAGAGCCCAAAAATCAGAGACTCTATTCACACTGTGAAATTCTAAAAAAGATCATTTTTTGAGAAAGTCATATCTGCTGGGTGCCAAGGGGGTTCATTTTGTGGTTAAGGGTTGGAGCCCAAAAATCGGTGTTGGTATTTTTGAGGAGCCCAAAAATCAGAGACTCTATTCACACTGTGAAATTCTAAAAATGATAATTTTTTGAGAAAGTCATATCTGCTGGGTGACAAGTGGGTTGATTTTGAGGTTAAGGGTAGGAGCTCAAAAATTGGTGTTGGTATTTTTGACGAGCCCAAAAATCAGAGACCCTATTCACACTGTGAAATTCTAAACTAGCTGTGAATTCGATCTCGAGTGTTCCCACTTTGTAATAATAAGTATATGGTGCTCATTTCACAAGCACTTTGCTTCCCGTTAGCAAATGTATTTGCTTCCTCATAGAGGAAGCATTAGTTATTTTTTTCCATAATAGACAAACCAGAGTCTTCATTTTGCTCAAATTAAAAACAGAAATTTACCAAGAATGAAAAATTACAAGATAATACAAAAAATGTTTTAAATACAAACACAAATGAGACAAATCAAATCTCGCGTTCTAAATAATAATTTTTTGAGCTGGAAAAGGGAAAGGAAAAGTTCTGTCGCACCTTATCCCTTTCCCAGCTTTATGAGTTCTTCACAAAAATTGTGATAATATTACTCTATTTGAAAATTTATGATCAAAAAGTCTTTTCTATTCAAGCATCAACTTTAAATTATGTCGATGAAAAAAGTTTTTCTGTTTGAAACTAATGATTCAGATATTATAAGTGAGCAGAACTTCCCTAATCTTCAATAAAGTGTATTATTATGATTATAGATCAATCGATTTGCCTCGAATCAAGAGATTTTTTCCGTTCTTGCATCAATTTTGAATTATGTTACTGAAAAAAGTTTTACTATGAAACACCGTGTTTTCAAATATTATGCAATTTCACAATTTCCATACTCTTCAATAAAATGTGTAAATATTATAGGTCAATCGATTCGTTTTGAATCAACACATCTCTTCTGTTCTTGCATCAACTTTGAATTATGTTAATTAAAAAAGTTTTACTATAAAAAAACGATTTAAAAAATATATAAATTATCATAACTTCCCTACTCTTTGACAAAATGCGTCATTATTATAGGTCAATCGATTCGTTTCGAACCCAGGAATCTTTTATATTGTTGCATCAACTCTGAATTATGCTAATGAAAAAAGTTTAACTATAAAAAACCGATTTTCAAAATATATAAATCACCATAACTTCCCTACTCTTCAATAAAATGTATTGATATTACATGTCAATCGATTCGCCCCGAACCAAGGAATCTTTCACATTCTTGCATCAGCTTTGAATTATGCTAATGAAAAATGTTTTACTATAAAAACCCGTATTTTCAAATGTTATGCATTACCATAGCTTCCTTACTCTTCAATAACATTTATTAATATTATAGGTCAATCGATTCGACTCGAATCAACACACCTTTTCTGTTTTTGCATCAACTTTAAATTATGTTAATGAAAAAAGATTTACTATAAAAAACCGATTTTCAAAATATATAAATTACCATAACTTCCCTACTCTTTGATGAAATGCATTATTATTGTAGGTCAATCGATTCGCCCTGAACCAAGGAATCTTTTATATTCTTGCATCAACTTTGAACTATGCGAATGAAAAAAGTTTTACTATAAAAAACCGATTTTTAAAATATTATTGAGTGCTAGAAAAAAATGAAATGAATATTTTCAGAAATCCTTCTGTCAGTTTCAAGATATTAGTGAGGAAAATAAGCTCTCCAAATTTCATCAATTTATGTGCAACCGTTTTCTAGTTATCGTGTTCACAAAAAAGTGTGAAATCAACACATTCATACATCCACACACGCACACACACATCCGGACAATTGCTTAGAACATTATAATAGACATTTTTAAATTAGGGAGGGTTCAATTAAATGAATTTAAAAATTTTGCAAAATGTCACCATTACAAAGCTTCCTCTATGAGAAAGCAAAAAGATCATTTTTTGAGAAAGTCATATCTGCTTCATGTCAAGGGGGTTCATTTTGACGTTAAGGGTTGGAGCCCAAAAATCGGTATTGGTATTTTTGAGGAGCCCAAAAATCAGAGACTCTATTCAGACTGTGAAATTCTAAAAAAGATTATTTTTTGAAAAAGTCATATCTGCTGGGTTCCAAGGGGGTTAATTTTCACGTTAAGGGTTGGAGCTCAAAAATCGGTGTTGGTATTTTCGAAGAGCCCAAAAATCAGAGACTCTATTCACACTGCGAAATTCTAAAAAAGATCATTTTTTGAGAAAGTCATATCTGCTGGGTGCCAAGGGGGTTCATTTTTAGGTTAAGGGTTGGAGCCCAAAAATCGGTGTTGGTATTTTTTAAGAGCCGAAAAATCAGAGACTCTATTCACACTGTGAAATTCTAAAAAAGATCATTTTTTGTGAAAGTCATATCTGCTGGGTGCCAAGGGGGTTGATTTTCACGTTAAGGGTTGAAGCCCAAAAATCGGTGTTGGTATTTCTCAGGAGCCCAAAAGTGGCAGATACGACTTTCTTAAAAAATGATGTATCTTAGAATTTCACAGCGTGAATAGAGTCTCTGATTTTTGGGCTCCTCAAAAAATACCAAACCCGATTTTTGGGCTCCAACCCTTAACGTGAAAATCAACCCCCTTGGCACCCAGCAGATATGACTTTCTCAAGAAATGATATTTTTTAGAAATTTACAGTGTGAATAGAGTGTCTGATTTTTGGGCTCCTCAAAAATACCAGCACTGATTTTTGGGTTCCAACCCTTAACGTGAAAATCAACCCCCTTGGCACCCAGCAGATATGACTTTCTCAAAAAATGATCTTTTTTAGAATTTCACAATGTGAATAGAGTCTCTGATTTTTGGGCTCCTCGAAAATACCAACACCGATTTTTGGGCTGCAACCCTTATCCTCAAAATCAATCCCCTTGACACGAAGCAGATATGACTTTCTCAAAAAATGATATTTTTTAGAATTTCACAGTGTGAATAGAGTCCCTGATTTTTGGGCGCCTCAAAAATACCAACACGGATTTTTGGGCTCCAACCCTTACCGTTCAAAATCAACCCCCTTGACACCACGCAGATATGACTTTCTCAAAAAAATGATCTTCGTTAGAATTTCGCAGTGTGAATGTCGTTTTTCCACAATTTTTAATTCTGATTTTTAATGTTATTTTTTCTGATTGAAACCAAAACTACGCGTCCTATCAAACATTGGACTTTAACAAATTTGTATCTCTTCTTCGTGTGAACAACTTTTGCTTGTTTATTTTTTTCGTCACTTGTGTCGTTTATCCAAAAATTTAATTTTTCATTTTTAATATTGTTTTTTAGGAACGAAACAAAAACTGCAATTCATATTAAAAAGTGATTCTAAACAAATTTGTAGATCTTTTTTAGGAGCAAAATTTTTATCGCCTTATCTCTTTTGGTATCTTGCATAGTGTGATCACAAAATGGAAGTTTTCATTTTTCATTATTTTTTGTAGGATCATAATTTGAGATTTCGATTTTTCAAGAAAATTCAAACAGTTGCTATGATAATATTAAAGGGCTTTCAAAAAGTAACGCTTTTTTTCTCTTGTCTTTTTTCATATCGTGCATTTTTTGGCTTAAAATTTTCATTTTCGATTGATTTTTATATATTATAAATGCTATAACTCTGATAATTTGTTTTTTATCGGAAAAGTCATAAGGATCAATTGTTCGGCTTTCTATGTACTACGAATTGCTGTACATAAAATTCTTGAATCTTGAAAAAACTGGTTTAAAACATTTCGAAAATGCTCGTTTGAATTCATATCAAGAATGGCTGGTTAATGAACTCGTCCTTTCTTTTGAGACTTGAAGAAGTGTTTTAAAGCTCGATTAGATCCGTTCATTTTTTTGAGAGTTGTGGTGTTTACGGGCGGACAGACAGACAGACATACGTTATCGCCAATACTTGATTTTCGGCTTCTGGGGTCTCCAAACGTGGAGATTCGTTGAAAAACTGTGATGTTCAATTTCAGACAATTCCAATACTTTCTGAATCATAAATGATGAGAATATAACAATGTAATTATTGCACTGCACTCACATCACAAAATTGCAAATGTGGAGCCATTAAACGGCTTTTTATCTGTACCTATTGTTTTCAAGGTAACGTAGTTATAAATACATCCCTGTAAAAAGTTAATTTTTGAATATTTTAGAATTTCGAAAAATATATTGAATTGAAAAATGTTCGAAGAATATCTGTGAATTTTTCCAGATTTTTCCTAACGTCAACCGCTTTCTGGGACCAGATGAAAGTCGCTAAAAAAATTTGATTCCTTTAGGAAACCATAAGTGTAAATATATTCAATTTATGAAAAACTTGGTTTTTGATTTGTTAAAATAATGATTTCCTAGGCTAACCAAATTTTTTTCTAGCTTATTTTTACCAGTAGTATCGCTCCAGTCGCCTGAAAAAATTATATCTACATTTCTGTAGGATTTAAAATAATTTTCGAAAACAGGGAAGAAGAAATAAAAATCTGTAAAAATGTACAAATTCGTGTAGAACCTTTATAATGTAAAAAACTGACATCCACGAAAATATCAGAATTCGAAAAAAAATACTTTTTTCAAACATAGGTTTTTAACGCGCAAAACCAAGGAGTTTATCAATCGAATGTAAATTAAGTATACTTTTTCAGGTTCTAATGCGCTACTTTCCTACAACGTTCTATTTCCGGTTTACAAAATTTTGTTTTTTCGAACCGCCCTACTGAACATGTTCAATTGAAAAACAATGTACGCCAAGTAGGATTCATATAATTTAATTAAAATAAGCAGACACAGAGGAATTTAAAACAAAGTAGGTCAATGTTACATGGTCATTCGACGTGAAGTAAAAAGAGTGGAAATAACATTGTTGTGGAAACTAGGCACGACCCATTTGCGAACCTTAAATGTCACTGGTCTAAGCAGTATCATCCAATACGATGTCCCATTTCCTTCACTTCCCAACGTGCTTATCTACATATGAAATATATATTTTATGTATAAATATTTGATTTCAAAAACATGATTTGCTCTTCTAGATTCAAAAATGATATAATTGCTTATTGAAAACTTTCGAAATTGATGAATTCAAACCTAAAGCGTTAAAAACTTAACATATTCAGACTTCGTTTAAAAGTAAGGTATTTGTTACGTCCAGAACGTAAGGATTCTAAGATTGTATTTTTTATTTCCTAATTCTAGGCTTATTTTATATTTTGCACATTCAACATCTTTCTATTCGACCTTCTGTATGTTTATCTACAACTCATTCATTTGTATTATATACTTTTATGTTAGGAACGTGCTTTACCCTAACTTTCCTGGCAAACTGTTTCTTTTATGTTTATAGCTCTCAACATCTGTCTACGAGATTGCCAGTTTTTAAATCCTAAGGTCTATTATACTTGTCTCTTATTATCCTTCAAGTCTCTACGGCTATTCCATTTCATTGTTTTATTGAAGGTCAGCTAGCCCATCACTACGTCTTCGGCTTATGGAAAATTCCTCAAGGGTCTCTTTGGGCCTTCACCTAGATCCTCCAATCCACCCCCACTGACAAGGGGACTGTCCTAGCCATCTCTTCCACTCAACTTACAATCTTCTCTAAATTTCCACAAAAATTCTCTCTCGCCTCCGTGTACCCTCTAAGTGCGATTCTAAGCCAGATATTACTTGTCTTCGGTAGAGGTAACAAGTTACGCTTCGCAAATTATAATTCGGAATTGTACCTCATGTTTATTATATTAAATATATTGCCGTTTATCTATTTTATCTCAAAGGTTTTCATTGTGTTTAACCTGCTTCTGATATTTTTAATCAGGTTCGAAGAACACCGCGTCAAACTAGGCTCGGTCCTTCGGCAACGGATATTTTATGGTGATTCAGTGCCTAAAATTGACTCTAAATTTGACTTTTTCTTTCCGTGATAAACTCAGTGTCTTCTGTGCAAGTGCAAGTGCAAGTGTATGTGCAAGACCAATGCTTATTTTGGAAAATAGAACTGTGAACAATACATCGTTTGTATCAGAACTCAGTGAGAACTTTTCGTGACTTCTACTGCAGCCACTTATTGGTCATCAGCAGCGAATATTCTCACATATTAGATTCTGTGCTGCAACCACTTATTGGCCATCAGCAGCGAGTGCTTCACACTTTAGATTCTGTGCTGTAACCAACTATTGCACGTCAGCAGTGAATATCACATACTTGGATTCTGTGCGACATCCGCTCTATTGGATATCATCGAAGAGTTGTACATATATTCTCAAGGATTCCCTGCGCCTCTACATATGGAATTTAGCAGAGAACATCTCAACAACTAGCCGTGTCTGATCAGATCAGCGCCTGAGTAAGTCAGTTGATTGTTCACCAATCTCACCCTCCCAATTTCTGCTCCTTTCTTACATGTGCAAATGCTTCTCTTTCAATTAATTTGTTAAAATGGCTGAAAACGCAGCAAGAGTGAAAATATTGAGAAAAGAGCGTTGAATTATAAAACGAAAATTAACGCTTTTCGGAAAGTTTCTCGAAAGTTACAAGAAAGTGCAAGCGGAATTAGAAGATTTGGGGGAGGGAAATTTAACGGACGAAGGGTTGGATGATGAAGCGAGAAACGAATTCGACAAAAAGAATTTTGAGATTTATAATTCTGCCACCAATTTTTTAGGCAATTACGCGCGCGTTTCTGCGGTTTCGGTGTCGTCAGCTCTATCGGCAAATAACGGGACAATAACTTACCCATTCAAAACGATATTTCCGTCGAAAATCCAGTTTCAAATGAACTTTCGGATAATTTTAAACTTCCCAAGTTGGGTCTGCCGTCTTTCAGTGGATCGTATGATACGTGGCTCGGTTTCCATGATTTTTTTTCCTCGATGATCGACAAGAATGAAAAGCTATCGCCTATTCTAAAATTTAGACACTTGCGAGATTGCTTAAAGGCCGAAGCCGCGGAACTTATTGCGTCGGTACAATTGAAGGGCGGAAAAACTATAGGGGGTAAGTGCCATTTCCGAAATTTTACAGGGCGACGAAAAAACGTTCGAAATACGTTGTAGTGTGTGTAGATCTATGTCCTTTGTGAATTTCATCCCGTTACATGAAAAAATGAAGGCGCCACGAATGTTCAAAGTCTAGGAAGGGGGTAACTCCAGGGCAGCGGAAGAACTAAAAGGGTTAACTCGATCGTTTTTATTTTTCTTTTTCTCGTTCATTGTGTTTGTTTCGTCATGAAAGACCGTACGCGTTTCTGAGATGTCAAAAAAAAAAATAAATAAATAAATTTTTGAAATACCAAAATATACAAAAGATGTGCTTTTTTCGACTAATACCACGTTAACGAACGATGAAGAAGACGAAAACTCTCCGCCACGATAAACTACCGACGCTTTAGTATCATGTAAGACCAATATATGGAACCTCAGTCCCATAGATTTCGAGTGTACCCCCCCCCCCATTCCGTTATAAAACGCGAAATTTCCATAGGGCCCCATGAGGAGTTACCTCCAATAGAATTTCCGCTACCGTGGAGTTACCTCCCCGACCATTTTTAGACAGCTACAAAAAGAAAAGAAATTGGTATTTTGACATTTCCTTAACGCAGTAGTGACGACCTTTACCAAGACTATTCGAAAATGCAAAAATCTCATTTTCGAAAAAAGTGGCACTTACCCCCTATAATTTTTTCACCCTTCAATTGTCCGCGGAAAATTACTCCGCCGCATGGGAAATCGTAAAGGAAACTTACGATAATCGTAAATTGATACGTCGAAGGCATATTCAAGATTTATTGAACATTCCTTCTATGTCCTAAGACTTTTCTATTAGAGCTTTACTAAATAATGTAAAGAAGCATGTTAGAGCCCTTAAAATTCTCGACGAATCAGTCGATCAATGGGACAGCCTACTAATTGTATTAATACAAAATAAAATGAACCCCGTCACTTTAGAAAAATGGGAAGAAAGTTCTTGTGAATCGGAGCTCCCTACATTACAAGAACGTATCACCTTTTTACAGCGTAGAGCGCAATTAGATGACACAAAATCGGCACGACCCCGTTCTAAACCAGTTAATTCAACTGAAAAGTACACTGCTTCTCACACGCGATCAAATAATCGTGAGCAGCACCTTTTTGCAGCAGCCAGCTCACCAAATTCGTGTTCTCATTGTGGGGACCAGTATAGAATTTTTTCGTGTGAAGTTTTTTTGAATCTTTCCCCTATAGAAAGATTTAAATTATGTAAAAAGGAATCTCTTTGCTTGAATTGTTTAAAATCAACTCACCGCACAAGCAAGTGCAATAGTGGCCCTTGTAAAAAATGCCAGAAAAAAACATAATTCTCTTCTGCATTTCGAAAATACGTCCGGGAAAAATGCAAATGCCTCGAGTTCTTCGCAGGCTGCTTCTAATCACACTTTCCTTGCGAATGAATCAACGTCAGAGAATGTGTTATCTACGGCTATAGTGATTATTATAAATAATGATGGTGTTGTCCAGCAATGTCATCTATTGTTGGACAACGGTTCTCAATCTCATTATTTGGCAGACAAGGTTGCTTCTCTCATGAGTTTACGTAAAAAGCCTGTAGACATTACAGTTTTAACTTTGGGTTCAACGTCGACTGCTGTGCGCCATTCCGTATCGGCCACAATCCGATCGCGATATAATACTTATAAAGAAAATGTCGAATTTCTTATTCAGAAGGAATTAAGCTATTTATTTCCGTCTATTAAAATTGATCGCGAATCTCTCCAAATTCCTAAGAATATTTTCTTAGCTGATCCTGTTTTGGATAAGGCAGGCGGAATTGATGGTATTATTGGCGTAGGGCTCTTCTATAAGTTGCTCAATTTAGGTCAATTAGTGCCCAAAAATCATCCAGATGCTGTCCTTCAAAAGACTCAGTTAGGCTGAATGCATGTATAACATTAAGCCATTTCCCTTTCGGGGTAGGCGTGACACTACTCGATTCGGGTATTGTTTCTAGGTGGATAGTTTCTTGTAGTAAATAACTTCAAGTGTGGGCTCACCACACCCACGACGCCAACAGCACGCAGTATTATTATTCCCGAATGGTCACCCATCCAAGTACTAACCGCGCCCAACACTGCTTAACTTCAGTGATCTAACGAGAACTGGTATTTTCAGCTTGGTATGGCCGTTGGACATACCAAGATAGTAGCAGGAAAATTATACGGGATACTCTTATCTAAGCGTAAAGTAGTCCAATGTAATATAATGCAAATCCAACCTACTTTAGACTCAGACCTTACTAAATTCTGGGAATCGGAGGAAGTATCCTCTTCGAAGGTTCTTTCCAGTGAGGAAATCGCTTGCGAAGAGCACTTTGTAAAAAATACAACTCGAGATTATGACGGTCGATATATCGCTAGACTTCCCTTCAATGAAAAAAAGGGTCAAATAGGAGATTCTCGCAATCTAGCCTTTCGACGATTATACTCTTTAGAAAATCCTTTTCGAAAAAATCCTTAACTCCTGCTTCCCTACACTGAGTTTCTTGAGGAATACGAGCAACTCAATCACATGTCACCTTTTAATGACAAAACTACTTCTCAGGGATTTTATTTACCCCACCATGCCGTGATTAAGGAAGATAGCCTTACCACCAAAGTAAGAGTAGTGTTCGAGGGCTCTGCCAAATCATCGTCCGGTGTCTTTCTGAATGATGCTTCAATGGTCGGCTCTACTCTTCAGGATGATCTTTTCACGCATCTCATTCGATTTCGGTCTCGAAAATACGCTCTAACCGCGGATATCGAAAAAATGTACCGCCAAATAAAGGTACATCCTAATGACGCCCTTTATCAAAAGATTGCTTTTCGCGCGAATCTACATGAACCGATTAAAATATTTACCTTAAACACGGTCACCTATGGTACAGCGTGCGCATCCTTTCTTTCTATTCGTGCTCTACATCAATTAGTCCACGATGAAGGCTCAGCGCATTCGTTGGCAGCCTCGGTTTTGAAAGAAGACTTTTACGTCGACGACTTGCTAACGGGTGCCAATACGCACGAAGAAGCTCTCTTTCTCCGCAATTATCTCATTCGACTTTTAAATAAGGGGGGTTCTAAGCGAAAATGGGCTTGCAACGATCCGTCCATTGTTTCTGATCTCCAGAATAATCGAGAGAACGCTCACATGGCACTTGATTCATCTTCCGCGATCAAAACACTTGGCATTAATTGGAACTCGGGTGATGTCTCTATTTTTTATACTGTCAATTCACCCGATCCTGAAAAAAGATTCTCTAAGCGATCTATTTTGTCGCAGGTAGCGAAACTTTTCGATCCTCTGGGTCTGCTTGGACCAGTCATTGTTCAAGCTAAACTCATGATTCAGCTCCTATGGAAAGCGAACGTTACTTGGAACGAGGGAGTACCACCTGACATTCACACCCTTTGGATCGAATACATATCGCAGCTTTCGCTCCTAAATGATGCCCGTTTCAATCGATTCGTATTGCTATCCCAATTTTCCGCGATTCAATTGCATGGGTTCTGCGATGCAAGCCAAAAGGCTTACGGGGCTTGCACCTATTTGCGCTGCACTGATAATACTGGTTAGTATTACGCAAATCTGCTATGCTCAAAATCAAGGGTCGCCCCTGTAAAAACGGTATCACTGGCAAACTTGGAGCTTTGTGCGGCTCTTTTGCTCGCAAAATTACAAAGTGTCGTGATTCAAGCTTTAAAAATCGAATTAAGCAATACCTTCTTTTGGTCAGATTCGACGGTTTGCCTTCAATGGATAAATACGCCACCCCACTTGCTTCGAACATTTTGTGCTAACCGAGTAACTAAAATTCAGGCTCTTACGCAGTCTGACGACTGGACGCATGTGTCTTCTCTTGATAACCCCGCTGATCTTGTTTCTCGCGGACAAAAGCCTCAGGAATTTTTACAGCCTAGCATCTGGTCTCACGGCCCTGACTGGCTCGTCCAGTCCCAAGATACATGGCCTAAATTTGAATTACAGCTTAAAGGCACCCCTGAATTGCGAACTCCTGCTGTGGTCGAAACTTTCCTGCTTCTTCCCAAATCTAATTGGAATCTTCTGGAAAAATATTCTTCACTCCAAAAACTACAAAGAGTTCTCGCGTTTTGCCTTCGCTTCATTCATATTACGAAAGGTAAGGATAAGCAAACCGATACACAGTGCGGCGAATTAGAAAATTGGGGTTCAAAATGGACAATCAACAATATTTATCATTTTTATAAATAATACTGATTAAAAAATGCATTTAACGGTCACTCTTCGATGGAAAAAATCCATTTTTTTGCATAATTGTTTATTTTATCCCTAAATTAAAATTCTGATGGAAGAAACTGACATTTTACAATATTTTTCATTGTTATTAACAATTCTGATCAACAATTGCATTTGATAGTCGGTTTCAAATAGGAAAAATCTCTTTGTTGCTCAAATGTTTATTAGATCATAAGAAATGAAACTCCTACAAAATATACTGACATGTGAAGATCGAAAACTTCTCTTTTGGTCTTTCCACACTACATGCTTGGATACGCTTCATGGAATGTATCCGTCACATTGCGTATCGCATAGAATTCTGCAAATGGGCAGCGAAGTTAGCCGATGAAAAACAGAAAATGAGCGATGCGAAGAAGAGAATTCGAAAAGAATTTTGGAAGAAAATGGGCCTGATCGTGGATTTTCCACAACATGGAACTGGAACATCCAATAATGGCAATACTGCTCGAAGATTCTTTGAAGATCCTGAATTGACTTCGAGTATTACCGGGGTTGACAAAGTATTAATCGAGAAATTCGGCGTTATTCTGAAAGCTATGGCATCAGGAAAGAGAATTGACATTATCAAATTCGGAGAATATTACCAGGAAACTGCAAAATTTCACGTCAGCTTATATAGTTGGTTCTATATGCCTGTTACAGTCCACAAGATCCTCATACATGGCGCTAGGTCATTGAAAATGCCCCTTTGCCTATCGGTCAATTGACAGGAAAGTCCCAAGAGGCGAATAATAAGATTTTCAAGAGGATAAGGGAATTTAATACCCGCAAAATCAGTCGGATTGCAATCAATGAAGATTTGTGTCACAAGTTGTTGATTATGACTGATCCCTACATAAACAACTTCAGAACCCTTAAGGAGACTGCCCCTCGTCCCATGGATGCACAAGTTCAGGATCTGCTGATTGACGATGATTGAGGCAAGAATGGACAACGCTGCTGAAAACCAGAATTTTTCGTCCAAAAATTGGTATGTTTCATGATTTCGTTCATCTTCATTGTTTATAATATTGGAAAAAGATGTTGAGCGTAGATGTTTTACGATTCGGTTCCTGATTTCGAAGTAACATTAACTATTGATCGCAAAAAACAGATTCATTCTATACGAAAGAATTATTTTAAGAATTAATTGATCAAGATTGTTTATAACAATGTGAAATTTTGTTGGATGCCAGTATACTTCGTAGGAGTTTCATTTTTCATGATCTAATAAAAATTTCAGCAAGAAAGAGATTTTTCCTATTTGAAAGCGACTATTAAATGCAATTGTTGATCAGAATTGTTAATAACGATGAATAATATTGTAAAATGTCTGTTTCTTCCATCAGAATTTTAATTTAAGAATAAAACAAACAATTATGCAAAAAAAATGGATTTTTTCCATCAAATAGTGACCGTTTAATGCATTTGTTAATCAGTATTGTTTATAAAAATGATAAATATTGTTAATTGTCCATTTATGTCATAGAATTTCTATTTTTGAAGGCAAAACTAATTATTGCGCAGAAAAAAATGTATTTTATCCTTCATATAAAAACAGGTAACCTCCATTGGTCCAGATCATGGTTATCGCCATTTTGTAGTAAATGATACGCTAACGAACATCGGATAGCGGAAAAAGTAACGCTCAAATCGCAGAGCATGCGCAGTTGCGTCAACGATTACCACAAGTTTAGCATTTACCACAAGAAACTCGCAGAGCATGCGCAGTAGCGTACACGTGACTTTAGTCACTTTGATTTCGTGTTAGTATAGTATGTCATATAGGGTGCCCTCCCATTTTATCGATCGCCGATAATTATTTCGATTTATTCATTTGTACTATTACTTTTAGTGTGAGTTGTTTTTGAAGATATTATATCTTTGGCTTTTATGACTGACTTTCTCAATACGCGGCGTAAAACGATATGTGCGCTATATTCCGGCCGATATTACTATATGTACTATCAGAGATGAGGTGGGTACTATACTATATTCTACTCGATTAGATGAGATGAATGACAAAATGTTCTCAGGTCGTGGCGCCACCGCAGTGATATATTATGAAGTACAATCTTTCTTAATTCTCAAACTTGAAGAAAAAATATAAAGTAAAAAGTAATTGAATTTTCAATGAAACTTATAGTCCCATGCTTCTTATTTTCTGAACTGATTGATTAATTTTTTCGAAGTGTTACGTTGTGAAATGACCCTATATGAATTAAATTTCCAAAATGATATGTACATATATATTTCAAATTTTTAAATCAGTTTTGAAAGGTTATCATTGAATTAAATGTATAGAAATCAAATTTAGAACAAAAACATGTACATATAATGTAAAAATTACTTGAATTTTTCAATGAAAATAATTGTTGAATGCTTTTTATATTGTGAACTGATTGATTAATTAATTACTAACTGATTCTATTAAAACTGACATTTTCTGAAATTACTTTAAAAGTTTATTCATAATTCAAATTATCAGAAATGAGAGTTCAAATTTGAAAAAAAATATAAAGTAAAAATTATTTGAATGTTTCTATAAAAATAATAGTTGCATGCTCTTTTATGTTGTAAACATTTACTTAGTTATTGGTCCATAATTTGGTAAAAATTTTTTATTAAATAAAGATCGAATTTGTTTTTTTGTTTGTTTAATTAAGTATTAAAAATTGATTAGCTATTATTTTTATAGTAAAAGTTTATTTTTTCTTTGAGATACCTCTATTGCAATTATATAATAGTTTCAAATGCTTGTGACCTGACATAACTCTATCTGAATTCAATTTTCAAGATTATATGTACATATGTATGTATGTATGTATGTATGTATGTATGTATATTTGAACTCTCCCTTTTACGGGTTTGAGGGCCTCCGCTCCCTGTACATATATTTACATTTCATCCTTAGTCTACCTTAACCGCTACTTATTTTCAAATGCATCGCCTTACATAATAACAATCATATTAGTACTACTCTTAGACTACAGACAATGAGCGATCTTCCCGGGCTTCCGTTTTCTCTTACCATCAAATGCATTTTGACCGATTTAAAAATTTTTAATTTTTACAAGTTACATTCCTTTACACAGGATTACCCGTTTGGCTCTGCCCTGATCTCTTGCTTTCTCTTATTTCTTCCAGTTTTTTCATCCACATCACTCCCTGTCCATTAACATCCAAAATCCATCTTACACATTCATCCGCACTCAACTGTCCATCTTCCTCTCCTGTACACCTCTCTAACACATGTGCCCATGACTGCACTTCGTACCCACATACTCTGCACAGATTGTCCTCTTCATCCAACCAATATCTTCAAGCTGTCACTCCTTCTCCCATTCTAAACCGTATCACCCTATTCCATTTGTTTTCCTTTTTCATCTTTTGCAAATATTCTGGTTCCGTCACCCCTTTGACCATCATATACCATCTATTGTACTTTGAATCCATAATCTTTCACCATCTCTCTTCTCCTTGTCTTACTAATAGCTCTAATTCAATGTTCTGCCAATCCAGAACCCCTTCCTCTATATCACAAACACTCCTCTTTTTTTTCCTTTCTTCCTCCCATTTTGAATTTCCCAAATTTCCTCTCGTCTCCTTGTTCCGAACTTCGTCTAAGCATACTTGTGCTATTCTGCTCCCCTCTCCCCTTTTCAGCTTCTCTTTAAACCTCCAGGCTCTCTTAATTTGTCTAGTTACCATTTTTTCCCTTCCTAGTTCTTCCCTTATCATGTATCCTGGGCAACACCAACTAACCCCCATTACCCATTTCAGGAATCTCTCATGTATGCTTTCCACTTTCCTATGTTCCTTTCATCTCCAAACCTCCACTCCATAACACAACACCGCCCAAACCAACGCATCAAACAACCAAACCCTCATTCTCCAATCGTCCTTGAACCTTCTCTTTCCTATACCCCATACTTGGCCCATTACTTTACTCGCACTTTCGATTCTTTTCCTCACCTGCAAATCGTTTCCCCCTCCTGACTCAAACCAAAAACCTAGGTAACAGAACTCCTCCACACTTTCCACTGTTTGTCCGTTCATCTTCCAAACGTAACCTATTTTGGTCTTTCTATTTCTGAAGCACATCACCTTGGTCTTCCCTACGTTCACCGTCAGTTCTTTCGTTCCCACGTACTCTCTATTTTCAATCGCTTGACTACTATGTTATTTTTTCTCTTCGCCCTTTCTTCCCCTTCCAACCTTCTTTCAATCTCACTCAGTCTCTTCTTCAATCTTTCATTCTCAATTTGCACGTTATCACTCCCTTCTACTTTTCCCGCACTTTCTGTTTCCTTTTCCCTATGCTCATTCCTAACTTCTAATTTGCTTACCCGTTCTTCCAGTTGTCTTATCTCCCTATTTGTCTGTTCGTCAATCTCTCTCTGTCTATTTTCTATGGCCTCTAGTTTACATCATACCTTGTCTTTCTCCTCTTTCCAGAGTTTATCCCGCTCTTCCCACTTTTCTCTTACTTTTCTCACTTCCCCCCTAACTTCTTTCCCCTGCCTATTCATATCTTCCCGACTCTTCCTTATTTCCTCTCTAAACCCTTTTATGAGGGCTGCTAGCCTCTCAAACATCCCCCCATCCCCCCTATCTCTGTCTGGTGTTTTTCGTTTAATCTTTACATTCTTGTTATCCTTGTCCCTTTCAGGATCATCTTCCCCTTCCTCTCTTTTCCTTTTATCTTCCCCTTCACTGCTAGTCACGTTCCCCTTTTTTTGCCATTCATCCAGACTCCTATTCGAGCCCGCGCTACCTAGCCTGTTGAGGCGCTGTAAATTTGAAGGTCTCCCGCGTTTCTGGCTTGTGCCTGAACCCTGGTCGGTGTCTCGAACGTCTCATCATCGCTACTGTCAAATTCTCCCTTCTCCCCACTAACCGCATTCACAACCTCGTCCGCTCTTGCTTCTTCCTCTTCCTGCCCTCTGTCGCCCGTTTGTGGACTTGGTATGGTCGGCATACCTACCTTACCAAAGAGTCCTCGATGTTTCCCGCTCTTAGCTTGCCTACCTCTTGCCCCCCTTGCCCGACAACTATTTTCGACACCTAACCTCAATAAAAAATTGCACGTTCCAATTTTCCTTTCTCACAACTTATTTCCACCCTTTACACACTTGCCTTCACTCACCCTTCTTCCTTTACACCTGCTCTCCGCATTTACTGCCCTTTCTGCACCCACACACGCTGATTCCCTTCACCAAAGCCAAAAAACGCAACACTTGACACAAAAGAGTTCTCTCACGATCGGTACCGAAAACGGAAGCCCTATATATATATATATGTGTGCGTGTAAATTTTTTTTTTTAATTGGTTTAAAAGGTTAATAATGAATTGAATGTATATAAATGAAATTTCAAATTTGAAGGAGAATATAATGTAAAAATTATTTGAATGCTTCAATGAAAATAATTGTTTAATGCTCTTTATGAGTTTGAAAGGTTATTAACAAATTGAATTTTCAGAACTGAAAGTTCAAATTTAAAAAAAAATTAGGTAACGTAAAAATTATTTGAATGTTTTAATAGCAACTATTGTTGAATGCTTCTTATTTTGTAAACTGATTGATTAATTATTAGCTGATTATTTTTTTTTACAATAGTAAATACATAAAGATTAATCTTTAATTTTTCCCTACTAATTGTAAGTGACATAAATCGATTATTTATTTTTAAGTTATGTAATTGAATATTGGCTATGATTTGTATAATAGAAGCTTATATATATTTAAATACCCGTATTCCAGTTACATAATTTTTTTAATGTTTTTGATCTTGTGAAATGAGTATCAGAATGAACATTTCAAAGTTATTTGATTTTTTTGAAATTAGTTTAAAAGGTTATGAATTATTCAATTTTTAAGAAAAATATAAGATAAAAATTATTTGAATGATTCAATGAAGATAATTATTTGATGCTTTTCATGTCCTGAAATGATAATTCTATTATTAGCTGATTAAGTTCTTTCTTTCATAATAATAAATCGCATAAAGATTGAATTCCAATTTTTTTCAATTAAGTACATACATTGGTTATTTACTTCAAGGTTATCTAATTGCATTTTGGCTACCATTTGTATAATAAATGTTTATTCACATTTAAAATTGATCTATTCTAACTATGTAATTTCTGTAAAAGTTCGTGATGTTGTGAAATTATTATACGAATTCAGTTTTCAAAATCATATAGACATACGTCTTCATTTTTTCTGGAATAAGTATAAAAGGTTATTACCAATTCAAATTTTCAGAAATGCAATTTTAAATTTAAAAAAATATATAAATTGAAAATTATTTGAATATTTTAATGAAAGAAATATTAAACAGTATTTTACATATATTTTTTTTATTATTGATTTTTTAATGATCATTAGACATATTATCTATCGAAAATTAAATTTTCTGGAATTATTCAAAAGCTCATTAAGAAATAAAATGTTCTTAAATGAATGTTAAAATTTAAAAACATATACAGTGCAAATTTTTTTTATCTTTCCGTGAAAATAATAGTTTCATGTTTTTATGTTGTAATCAGTTCAATTAATTATTAGTCAATTTAATTCGTTCAACATTTCAAATTAAATAATGATTGAATTAAATTTGTTTCTCAATTAAGTAACATAAATTGATTATTTACTTTGAGGTTGTGTAATTGAATCTGGGTTATAATTTTTATGATAAAAGTTTAATTCTCTTTAGAATACCTCCATTAGAATTATATAATCCTTTCAAATGTCTTCGATGTGGTTAAACAAGTAGGGGAGACCTCCCTACAGTGGATAGCAAAAATTGGTAGAGTTCAGTAAACACAAAATAGGATGTATATTATAGAGCTGTTCTGACACAAATGAAGCTGATATATTCACCCATGTGATGAGATATCAGTAAAAATCAATTCGTTAGCGAATAAAAAGGTATTGATATTATTTTGAGGTGGTAAAATTTTGTCCAGTGTTGGCTGGTTCGCCCTACAGTGGACATTCGATTCTACACCGCGAATCAGAATAGAAAGATGTTTTTATGCGTACCCCTAAATTATATTTTATACCGACGCTACTATCAGAACAAAGAAAAATGTGATATAATTTCGATTTTGCATAAAATTAGCAAAAATATAATGTCAGTTATTTCGCTCATATTTCACAACACGCCTTTCAGTGGACAGGTCCGGTGGGGTTAGGATTGCCACCAATCTTGCCATGTCAAAAGTACCTAGAAAATACCCACACAGAAATTGGGCATGGTGAGGTTATTTCTACTTGCGGGAAATTCAAAATTACTCTCAATTACATTACGCTGCAGCTATGTTCAAAGTATCAACTGATTCTGTCTTCTGTTGTTTCAGTACCAACCTATGAGTGCAAATTATCTAAAACTTTTAACCGAAAATCCGCTGTAGGGATGACGCTGGTATCCATAGTAGGAAAATGAGAGCTTCAAGGATTATATTTATAATAATTTTCTTACATAGAACGTAAGATTCTAGGGTGAAAAATATTATGGTTTAATGACCAAGGAACATATATTAATGAACAAAATCATTCTGAAAAGATTTAGATACTTGGAAAAAATTACTAAAGTGGAGGACAAAGTTTCTTGGTCATGTCAAAAATAGTTTTTTATACTTTTCTCTTTTATTATAATTAGGTATAACATGAAATTCTGTCTTATGATGCATTTTTATCAACTTAAATCATACCAAATGCGCAAATTAGGTTTACTTTAGGCATTTCGCTTTTATTTACAAATGTCCACTGTGGGAAGCTATCCACTGTAGGGAGGTTTCCCCTATCTTAATTGCATTTTCAGAATTGTATGTACAGATATTTTAATTTTTTTTGAAAGGTTATTATGAATTAAATATATAAAAATGCAATTTTAATTTCAAAGAAGTATATAATGTAAAAATTATTTGTATTTTTTGATGAAAATACTTGTTTAATGCTTGTTATGTTGTCAACTAATTCTTTAATCATTAACTTATTATATTTAAACTTAAATTTTCTAGAATTAGTTGAAAATATTATTAATAAATCAAATTTTCATAAATTAAAGTTCAAAGTAAAACAAAAAAATTAGGTAAGAATTATTTGGATGTTTTAATAAAAATTATAGTTTATAGATTCTTATTTTGGGAAATGATTAATTAATTATTATCTGATTAATTTTTTTCACGATATTAAGTTAAATGAAGATGAAATTTTTTTTTCTGAATCAAGTAACATAAAGTGATAGTTTACTTGAAGGTTATATAATCAAATATTGGATATAATTTGTATAATAAAAGTTCATTCATATTTAAAATACCCTTATTACGAGTAAATTTTCAAATGTGCCTGATTTTGTAAAATGAGTATATAAATTCACTATTTACATTGAGGTTATGTATTTAAATATTGTCTATAATTTGTATAAGAAAAGTTCATTTACATTTAAAATACCTCTATTACAATTGCGTAATTTCTCTCAATGTTTGTGATATTGTGAAATGATTATTTGAATTTAATTTTCAAAATTATATGTAAATATGTTTTACTTTTTCTCATGTTACTAAAAAGGGTTACTAATAAATCAAATGTTCAGAAATGAAAGTGAAAATTAAAAAAAAATGTAAAATAAAAATTGTTTGAATCCCTAAATGAAAATTATAGTTGAATGCTTTTTACGTTGTCAACAGATTAATTAATCATTAGCTGATTAATTTTTTTCAATAATAAATTACATAAAGATTAGATTTTAATTTGTTTAAATTAGGTAGATCAATTGATTATTCAACTGAAGGCCATGTAATTGAATATTGACCATAATTTTTATAATAAACGATTATTTCTGTTTGAAATACCCCTATTGACCTATTCCAATCGTATAATTTTTATTAATTTTTTGGTTTCGTGAAATAAGTATCTGAATTCTTCTTTCAATATCATATGTACATATTTTTTGCTTTTCTACAGAATTAGTTAGAAAGATTATTATTAATTCAAATTTTCAGAAAATATGAAGTAAAAATTACTCGAATGTTGGTATTAAAAGAACTGTTTATTGCTCTTCATGCTGTAAACTAATTAATTATATATTCAATGATTCTATTTCATAAATAAATTGAATTTTTATAAATAAAAGTTCAAATCTTTCATATGAAAAAAGGTAACCTCCATCTTGTGTAACATTGTGGTATAGCAGGAATCGTTATTTAATCGAATATTGGATATGATTTTTATGATAAAAGTTTATTTATATTTAAAATACCTCTTCCAGTTTCATAATTTTCAGAATGTTCACGATGATGTAAGATGCTTATCTAGATGCAACCTTAAAAATGACACGTAAATGTGTTTCAAGTTTTTATGGAATTAGCTACAAAGATTATAAATAATTAAAATTTTTAGAAAAATATAAGAAAACAAATTATTTTGAAGTTTCAGTGCGAATAATATTAGGCGTTGTGAAGTGAGTAACTGAATTAAATTTTCAAAGTAATATGTGCATATATTTCAATTTTTCGTGGTTTTACTTTGAAAGGTAATTGATAATTGAAATTTTCAGATAAATATTGAATAAAAGTTATTCTAATATTTTAATGCAAATAATTATCAAATGCTTTCTATGTTCTGAACTCATTAATTATATATTAACTGTTTCAGTTGAAAATTACATTTTTTGGAATTAGTGTAAACATGATTAATAAATTTAATTCAATAAAAGAAAATTCACAATATCAAATGACATAAAGATTGAAATTTAATATTCTTCAATTAAGTAACATAAATTGATTATTCACTTTGAGGTTGTGTAATTGAATATTGGCTATGATTTGTATAATAAAAGATTATTTATATTTAAAATAGCCCTATTTCAGTTATATGAATGTCCAATTGTTTTTTGAGTTTCGAAATGAGTATCTGAATTCAATTTTCAAAATTATATGTGAATATGCTTCCATTCTTCCCGGAATTAGTTTAAAAGGTACTTCAAATTTAATAATGAAATTATCATATATATTCCCTTTTCCTAATAATTTAGGCAAATCTTCAAACTTTAAAATAAAGCTCACGTTTATATTCATTTTTACAACAATAAATAATAAATCAACTCAAATTTTCATAATTGTATGAAGTAAAAATTATTTGAATGTTTTAGTGAAAATAATTATTTGATACTTTGCATGTTCTAAACTGATAAATCAATTATTAGCTGAATATTGTTTTTCACATATTTGAATCACATCAATATTGAGTTTTAATTAATTTTAATTAGATAACATAAATTGATTATTCACTTCAAGTTTATCTAATTGAATATTGAATAATACATTTTTTTTAAATGTTTGCGATGCTCTGAATTGATCGCCTGAATTCAATTTTCAAAATTTTATGTACATGTTTTAATTGATTATAAGATTTGTATAAAAGGTTATTGATGATTTAAATTTTAAGTAATGAAATTAAAAATTTTATAAATATGAACTTAAAATATATTGAATATTTAAATGAGAATATTTGTGCAATGATTTTTATGTTTTTTAATTATTGATTCATGCTTGATTCTATTAGAACTTTAATTTTCTAGAATTTTTTCAAAAGCTTATTAATAAATTAAAATATTCAGAAATGAAAATTGAAATTTAAAAATAATTTTATTGTTTCTTTGAAAATAATTGCTTCAGGGTATTCATGTTGTGAACTGTTTAATTAATTATTAGCTGATTAATTTTTACCACAATATTGAATTACAAAAAGATTTAATTTAAATTGTTTTAAATTCAGAAACATAAATTAATCATTTACTGTCATGCCATGTAATTGCATACTGGATATAATTTGCATGATGAAAGTTTATTCAAATTTGAAATACCACTAATAACATTATTTTTGAAATGATTCTGATGTTGTGAAACGAGTGTCTGCATTAAATTTACAAAATTATATGTGAATGTTTTTATTTTTTTCTGAAATTAGTATGGTAGGTTATTAAAATATATTAAATTTTCAGAAATGATAGTGATTTTTTTTCAAATGTAGAATAAAAATTATTAAAATGTTTGAATGAGAATTATATTTGGATGTTTTTTATGTTATAAACAGATTAATTAATTATTAGCTGATTCTTTTTTTCAACAATTTTAAATTACATGATGATTGAATTTTAATTACTTTTGATCAGGTAACATAAACGGATTATTTACTTCAAGGTTGTGTAATTGACTATTGACTATAATTTGTGTAATAAAAGTTTGTTATTATTAAAGTTTATTTTAGACTATACCGTCTATCACATATACAATACATATATCAGTAACAAAAATAATTACAATAAATTTACAGAGAAAATTTCTTCTAAAACTATCGTGGTATTTCCAGCATTTCTACAATCATTCTAATAAATTTTTTACAGCTAATTGTGTCAACTGAAGATAAAATACCTTTCCAAAATATTACTTGGTCAGCACACGTCGACGATTCAGTAAAATATTTTGTTTTAATTTCCGTAAATCGAGGGCATTCATGAAGAAAATGGTTAAGATCAACACCATCGGCAAAGCAAAACAGGCATAAATCTGAACTAAAAATCTTATGCCTTTTACCAAACAAAAATATGTGTTCTGAGTGATTATTTGCGAGTCTTAGCTGAGATAAACCCCTTTTAAAATTTAAGTCCATTCTAAAAGTGAGATAGGGCTGAGTTCCCTGATTTCAGGATATATAAGGCCAGACCTGCAGGCTCCTAGAACGGGTCCTAGCTTCCAAATCCCCTCTAAGCGAGGCCCTCATGTAACCACCCAAAACTATGCTTGCACTAGAAGCCAGGCCTTCCAGGGAAGCCCCGCTCCATAAGTGCAACATGTTACATGCCTCAAAATAATGTCTGAGTTGCGAATACCAGTTTGAATAATTATTTCTGGGCTTAGACCTTGCCAGACCAATTATTCTCTCTAAGCACTGTCTTGGATACCGTGAAGAGTCCATACAAGACATTTTTTCAATCCAAGTCAGAGTCCTAGCGAGGACAACACAGGACAATGATGGTCTACCCACTTCTAATCTCACTGCGTAGTTCGGAGTGTTGGTTGGTAAATGAAGCAGTCTCTTAAAGAAACCCAGCTGAACCTTCTCCAGAGCCTTAAGAGAGGCCTGACCCCATACTTGGACCCAGTATAATAGTGAACTATTAACCAAGCTTTCAAACAATTCAATGTAGGCTGACCAAGAGTCTATTCTAAAACTGTTTATGATCTTCAAAGTAGCACCCGCCGCCGCATTTGCTGAACTAATAAATTTTCTCGTGGCATCAACATACTTACAAGAGTTACTATGAATTACACCAAGATAATTATAATTGTCTGTTACCTTAATTCTATCATCGCCCAGCTTAAAAGAAATGAACTTTTTTACACAATTCCTGGCGCTGTTGCGAAAAATAACAATCTTGGTTTTACTTGCGTTCACAACCAGACCATTCTGTACACAGTACAGTCGCAGGGCCTCGAGTTTCCCATTTAATTCCATAGGTGTATCTGAGAGAAGGACCAGGTCATTTGCATAAGCTAACAATAAAATTTCTATCAAACTATTTACAGAGAGACCTCTACAACCCTGATTTACTAAAAAAGTTTCGAAGGCACTAGTAAATAAAGAAAATAATAGAGGACTTGTTAAATCTCCCTGTAAAACACCCTGAGACACCCTAACATATTCGGTTGTACCATTATTTGTTCTTATACAAGTATACGCATTTTCGTAAAAATATCTAAGAATATTTAGAATTTTCGAGCTTACACCAAGAGTATGCAGCTTGTTCCATAACAGATCATGCGGAACTGAGGGGAATGCGCTTTTAAGATCTACAAATGCAGCGTAAACTGCACTTCTAGGGTGTCTCAAGTGTATCTAAATTATCGATTGCAGGGTAAAAACGTTATCCAGGCAGCCCCGACCCTTTCTAAAACCAGATTGAAATTCGGGAATCGACTTACGTTCTTCGCTCCAAGTATTTAGTCTATTAGTTAAAATTTGTGTGAAAATCTTTGCAATACAATTCACCAATGTTATCGGTCTATAGTTATCGGGAATGGTGGCATCGCCCTTTTTTAGTAGCATCGTCGTAGTCATGCACCCCCACGCATTTGGCACTTTTTCAGTCTCCATAATTTTGTTAAATATTTGTTCCAAATAGAGTAACCAGTTCTCAGGCAGTCTTTTGAAATAACTGTAACTAATTAGGTCAGAGCCCGCTGCTTTAGCATCTTTACATTTTTTGAGACTTTCCTTCAACTCTAAAAATGTTATAGAGCCGTCCAGCACGGGGTGAGAAATACAGACATCAAGGTGGCGACTAATTATTTTAATTGGAAATAGATCTCTCAGCCATTTGTACCACGTGTCTAGACCGATAACGTTAGGTGCAGCGAATTTCTTACGCCTCTTATTTATAATAGACCAAAAGGTAGATGAGCTATGGGCAGAAGTTATTTCATCTACAATATTATTTTCATAGTCGATTCTCTTATTCTGTAAAAGTTTCAAATATCTTTTCTTAGCATCAAAATACGCCACACGACTCATCTCGCTGTTGTCATTTCTCTGAAAGGCCTGAAACGCTACGACCATGCTACTTCTAGCTAAGTGACAATCCTTGTCAAACCACGGATTGTCAGCGGATCTAATCCCCACCCTACCAAACACTGTATGAGTCATTCCTAATTCCTTTGCCGTTTCGAAAATTGTAGTTATTAAGTTATCATTCAGCATATCAACATTTCCATCAACACGTGTAATCTCATCCCTCCATCTCATGCTTTCGGTAAAATCGACAGATTTACTGTTGTTGAATATTAACTTTACAACTTTAGAGTTATTACCTTGGCCTTGTTTATAATACTCGGAGTGGTCAACAAAATTTAAAATTAAAGAGACAGGAAAGTGATCAGACATTGTCAAAACAGGCAACACATTAAAATTATTAAAAAATTCAAGCCCGTCTATCGAAGCCCATACAAGATCAATTACGCTCGAACCTAAAGGACTTTTAAAAGTGAAATTCGCAGGTGAATCTGCTCAGGATCTACCATTCAAAAGACAAAACCCTTTGTTGCTCATATATAAAGCCAATCACTTACCTCTATTACTAATAACAGGGTCATTCGAAGTCCTAATAGAATGAAAGTTGTCGCAGTTCAAAAAAATATTTTCGTCTAATTCATTAAGCGTACCTAATCTGCAATTAAAATCACCGCCTATAATTATTGGCAGCTTTGAATACGTATCATGTATTGAGGAGAACACAACATCAAGTTCCTCTAAAAAAGTATTAACATTCGAAAGAGGTGAGATGTAAACAACCTCCAATAAAAACTCTGTCGATTCACATCGAATCTTAAGAATAATGATATCATGAGAAGAGTGAATTAAATGTGCAGAATATACCCGAGTGTTCAAAGCCACCAAAATACCGCCTTTTGCTCTGCCTTTGGTTGCATCTCTCCAAGCTAGCGAATGGAACAGCTGCATATCCCTGGAGAAACCTGTAGTATGCAAACGCGGTGATTCCAACCAAGTTTCATATACGCACAAGATACCAGAATAATTGAATGTATTTTCAATATCATTTAGGTTAGAGAAACCATGCATGTTCCAAAAGATGATCTTAGGAAATAACTCAGAATTCACTTCACCTTGGGAATTAAAGGCAGGGGCTTCAAGCTATGCTGCCGAATCATTCTCCTGCGGGATCTGAGAATGAGGAGGGGGGTCAATTTTATTCCCCGTCAGGAAGGACTTCATACTTTTATTATTCTTGTCCTCAGTCAGAAGATCTCGATTTGATGTTCGGCCTCTCATCTTTATTTTGCTCCCATCTTCTAGCTGCTCTACAACATCACTGGAGTCGTCCTGAAGCTTGCGCTTTTTACTACCTTTAATTAAGTACTCCACCTCATCAGCTGCGACTTCTTTATCACCAACATGGAGCTTGTTTCTTCTAATATTGGCATGGATTCCGGCCGCTTTCAAGCGCTCTTCCTGGATACGAAGTTCTTTTCTCTGCTCTCTTTCCTGCTTGGAACGATTATTTGCAACGTCGAGGTTAAGCTTTTTAAATTCCGAAAGTTTAGTAAAAATGAGTTTCACCCATCTTACTGCAATGAACCTCACAAGGACCGGGCGTTTACCTTTAGTTTTTCCTAGTCTGAATACATCCGCGATTGCCACCTCAGGTAAATCCAAATTAACACTCTGGAATGTTGATATTATTGTAGCGAGCAGGCCTGTACGATTGTCATCGTCTTTCATACCAAAGATAACAATGTTGTTCTCTCTCTCTACGTTCTGCAAAATCTATTTTCTTTTCCAGCCCAACCACTTTCTCAGATAAAATCCCCATATTACCTTTAATTACTTTCGAAATGTTACAAGACTCACGTACTTCTTTACGTAGCTCATTGTACGAACTTTTGAGCTCCTCCAGGCTCTTTGCAAAGTTACCAAGAGATTCCTTCAGATCGAAACCATCCATTGTCACCCCAACACTCAAAAAACATTCATCCAAATAGTCAGAGCTTGCAGCGTTGAAGACACCGCACACTTTATGCACTTTCAAAAAAAAATATCTGGAGTTATCGGTCTCAAAACTCAGTTGTAAATATGACAAGTCAATGTACACGATTTCAAGTTCACCAGAGTATATACACAACACGTCTACTCGCTACCGTGGTCTCGTGAGGACTCCGCAATAAAAGTTTGTTAATGTTTAAAATACTACAATTATATATTTTTTTTTTTTTACTTTTGCGATGTTATGATATGAGTATCTGAATTTCGATTTCGAAATTATGTGCTTATATATTTTAATTTTCTCTGGAATAGTTTGAAGGGTTATTAATGATTAAAATTTTCAGAAAAATACGAAGTAAAAGTTATTTGAATGATTCAATAAAAATAATTCTTCAATGCTTCTTGTGTTATGTAATGATTAATTCATTATTGGCTATTTAATTTTATTACAAAATTAAATAACATAAATATTTCATTTCATTTTTTCTATATCAATTAACATAAATAGATTATTTACTATAAGGTGATGTGATTGAATCTTGCATGTTTTTTTTTATTTTATTTTTTTTTATACCATTAAGCTGTTTCCCTTTCGGCGAGCCTCTAGGGGTAGGCGTGACACAACCCGATTCGGGTAGTGTTTCAAGGTGGATAGTTTCTTGTAGTAAATAACTACAAGTGTGGGCTCACCACACCCACGACCGCCAACAGCAACGCAGTAGTATTATTCTCGAACGGTCACCCATCCAAGTACTAACCGCGCCCAACACTGCTTAACTTCAGTGATCTAACGGGAGCTGGTGTTTCCAGCGTGGTATGGCCGTTGCCATATAATTAGTATAATACAATTTTATTTTTTTAAACCTATCCCCATTACAATGATGTAATTTTTTAATAATATTTATGTTGTGAAATGAGTATCTGAATTCAATTCTCAAATTATATGTATAATGTTCATGAGTTTTATTTTTTTTTTCAGAAAATTAGTATGAAAGTTTATTGATAATTAAAATTTTCAGAAATGAAAATTCAAGATTTAAAAAAAATATACAGTGAAATTTATTTCAATTTTGTAATGCAAGTTATTATTTAAGACTTTTTATTTTGTAAAATGACTGATTGAATATTGACTGATTAATTTTATTGTCACAATATTAAATGTTGTACATATTGAATTTTAATTTTTTTAAATTTATTAACATAAATTGATTATTTACTTTAAGGTTATGTAATTGAATATTGCATATAATTGGTATAATAAAAGTTTATTTATATTTAAAATATCCCTATTCCAGTGACATAATTTTTTAAATGTTTCTGATGATATGATATGATTATCTGAATTCAATTTTCCAAATTATATGTACACATGTTTTCATTTTTCCTGGAATTAGTTTAAAAGGTTATTGATGACTGAAATTGTCAGAAAAATATAAAATCAACATTATTTGAATGTTTCAATTAAAACAATGATTTAATGTTTTTCATGTTCTGAACTCATTGATTATTTATTAGCTGCTTATTTTTTTAACAATATTAAATTACTTAAAGATTGAATTCCAGTTTTTAAATATTAACTAACATAAATTGATTATCTACTTGAGGGTGATGTAATTGAATATTGGTTATCATTCATATGATAAAAGTTTATTTATTTTCAAAATACGTCTATTCCAATTATGTCATTTTTTCGTCATGTTGTGAAATGATTATCTAGATTCAATTTTCAAAGTAAGGTTTTAATTTTTTTCTGAAATTAGTTTAAAAGGTTGATAACAAGGAGAATTCTTTCAAAAATATAAAATGAACATTGTTTAAATATTCTAATGGGAATAATTGTTTATTGTTTTTTATGTTGGAAAATGATTAATTAATTATCAGCTGATTAGTGTTTTTACAATATTGAATTATATACAGATTGAACTATAATTTTTCTATATTAAGGACAATAATTGATTTATTTATTTCAAGTTTATGTAGTTGAATATTGGTTATAATTACTGAAATGAAAATTGATTCATATTTAACATATCGCTTTTGCAACTATATAATTTTTTTAAATGTTTGTGCTATTTTCGAATGATTATCTCAATTCCTTTCTCACAATTCTATGTAAATATGTTCTAATTTCTTCTGAAATTGATTAAACATTTTTATTATAATTATAATTTTCATGAAAATATAAAGTAAAGTTTATTTGAATGATTGAATGGAAATATTTGTTCATTAATTTTTACGTTCTAAACTGATTAATTTTTCCAGTACTGAGCCATATAATTATCGAATTTTCATTTTTATTTTGAGTGGTAACAGGAATTGATTACTGACAATAATATTATATCATTTAATATTGGCTATGATCTGTGCAATGAAAGTTTATTTATGTTTCATACCTCTATTACAATTGAGTAATCTAGCATGACGTCATGGTTATGGTAGGATAGGTTGAAATGTCATGAAGGTTTCCATAGTTGGTACATATTTACAATAAAATAAGATATATGCCAAAATTTCAGGTTGGAGTATAGGATGGATTTGATCAGAATCGGGCACTATAACTTAAAATTTTTGATAGTTGATTTCATTTCGTGAAACTGAGAGGTCTTTAACCGATAAAAGGATAAAACATAATTGCGCAAATGCATGTTACTCTTCAAAAATATTACTATTTATACATTTATAACTTACTTTTACGTTGAGAATATTTTTTTCCAAAAAGTCGTATACATTGCCATGAAAGGATGTACTAACTATGTTAACCTTCATGACACTTACACCTATCCTATCATGATTGTGACGTCTAACTCAAATAGTTAATCATATAATTATTTCAAATGTTTGTCACCAATTTTTGATTATCAAATTACACTTTTTGCACGTTTCAGAGAAGGAAATGAAAAAAATGGAAGGTTGTTGGAATTAAAGTTTAAAATATCATCTTTAAAATGATATTAGCAACAGGATAAAATATCGACTTGTTCTCAAAATTGTCATTGAAAATGTGAAAGTATAACCAAGAAGAACTGATTTTCGTCTTGGACATGCCTCCACATTTTTTATCATAAGTCGAGAACAAGTAAATATTTCATTTATGCGCTTAGTCTCATTATAAAGAGGAGATTCCAAGCTTTAATATGTCGGAGTTTGAATTTTTTCAATTCACTTCCCTGAGGCATGGAGGAGTGGGACTTGATATATCGCTGAGATAAGCACGAAAAAAGATAGGCATTTTTCTTAGTTCAATTTTCAAAATTATATGTGGATACATTTTTAATATTTTGTCGTACGCTGTTGTTTTTCTGAATTATTTGAAAGTTATAATATGATAATTATTGAATGATTTAGCGATGTTTCTTGATTCACAGATTTACAAAAATGGCGGTGTAATCAGGATTTGAATTAAATTTATAAAATGACATGTGCATATGTTTTTATTATTTAGTAATGTATTCTGATACGCTCTTCTGTTTCTATATTTAAACATTTCAGTGCAAATAAATGTTGAATGATTTTGATATTGAGAACTGAGAATCGGATCAGAATAGGATTTTTTTAATTATAGGTATTAATTTGTTAATGATTTAGCGATGTATATTGATGCTTACATTTAAAAAAATGGTCGTAAAAGTACCCGTAAATGTCATTGTACAAAAACTACTTTTTTTCTTCAAATACTGACTTACATTCACTGAATAGATTCTTTGAGAATATAATTCCAGCAAGAATTTGATTAGTCAAGAAATTTGAGTGGATAAATAGTGATTCCAAAATTGAGTAAAGGAGAAAAATGAATAAAAAAAGTGAGCGCACGCTTGCGCGCGCACGTGACAGTCTAGTATATCCAAAAGCGCTTATTTATTGAATTTGTTTATGAAATTTGTTTATAACAATCAAAAAAATAATACTTAAGTGTTTGATTTTCGTGAAACATTGATTTTACTCGATTTCGCAGGGAAAAACGTGATGAAAACAGCTTCCAGGCTTCAATGTACAGCAAAAATCGATTTTGTTCATAAATTTGTTAATAACAATTAAACGGATTGCAGGAAGTTCATCTAAGTTATCAGGATTTGCTAACCGATTGCAAATCTATCAGTTTTTCACCTTTTTGAGGTAATATCAAAAATGATACAGAACAGGCAGCTCAAATATGGAAAATTATGGTTTTTTGGCATTTTGCAACTTAAATAATAAACAAACAGAGCCTTTGTTGCGGAATCGGCCTCGACAGACCTCTTAAAAATTGAATTAGCTTTAATTAAAAAAAAAAGAAAGATGAAATCGGATGAAAATTGTAGGCTCTGGTTAATTTTGAACCCCAATTTTCTAATTCGCCGCACTGTGCGATAGCCTGACTGTTTCTGAACTCGATGCCTCTATGGATCGAATAATTCAGTTAACACAAGTAAGGGATTTTTCCCAGGAAATCGACTGCTTACAGCGAGAAAAACCTATCAGCAATAAGAGTAAGCTGTTATGTTTGAACCCTTTTTTAGATAAGGGTATCCTCAAGGTAGGGGGTAGACTGTTGCACTCTGAACTAACCCCTGAAGAAAAACATCCTATACTTCTCCCGCGAAACCATCACATCACGTCTCTTATCATACGTAATGAGCACATACAACTCAAGCACGCGGGATCTCAAGCGACTTTATATTTAGTTCGAGAACGTTATTGGCGTATTGACGGTCGAAATACAACTCGTCGTGTAATTCATCAATGCGTTCCGTGTTTTCGCGCTAAGCCTCGCAGTGCAAATCATGGCATGGGAAATCTACCCGCGAAACGAGTCCACTTTACCCGACCTTTTGTTCACACCGGTGGTGGCTATTGCGGCCCTTTTTTAAAAAAGGAAAACGAAATCGAAACCGTAATAAAATTAAATGCTATGTGGCAGTTTTCGTCTTCCTTGCAAGTAAAGCTACACATCTTGAATTGGTGAGTGATCTCACCACAGAAGCGTTTCTCGCAGCTTTAAAAAGATTCTTTGCGCGTCGTGGAAAATCCAACCCCTTAATTTCCAATAATGCTACCAATTTTGTAGGCGCAAGCCGTGAACTTGCAGAGCTTCAAGACTTGCTGTTGTCTGATGAGCATAACAAGCTGGCGTGAAGTCATTTAAAAACCACCTTACACGCACCATAGGTGAGGCTCTGCTAAATTTTGAGCAGCTTCAAACTTACATAACTGAAATTGAAACAATTTTGAATTCCCGTCCTCTTTCCTTCCTATCATGTGATCCTGAAGATTGTTGTCCTTTAACTCCTGGACACCTCTTGATTGGTGAGCCCTTGACGAGCTTTTCTCAGGCAAATCTGACTCACTTTGCCATTAACCGATTATCCGCGTGGCAACACGTGCAAATGCTGAGACAACACTTTTGGAATCGGTGGCATAAGGAGTATTTAAATGAGCTCACTACTCGCACCAAATGGAAGGCGGGCTCTAGCAGAGATATCACCATCGGTTCCTTGGTAGTTGTGAAGGAAGACAATGCGCCACCCTTGTAATGGAAGCTAGGTCGCATAATACTTTCCAACCCTGGAAAGGATGGGATCGTACGAGTTGTCTCAGTGAAAACTGAGGCAGGAATTTTTAAAAGAAATGTAAGGAGTTTGTGTCCTCTTCCCATTGAAGAGTCTGTCCGCCACGATACATCTTAAATTATACCACCCTTATATCTCTTCGTAATGCTCATGGATAAGGACTATATGCAACTTCAGTTTCGATCTTTCCTTATATATATGTGTACATGTCTAATCGTATAATTTATCTTGTTTCTATTGTATTTCCTGTTCTTTGTTTTGAACTCTGGTCAATATAGTTGATCTAGCTTTGGTTGCTAGAAGACTTGCACCAGCAAGCGGTAGCCGCCTAGCGGTGATTCTTCAGAGTTACTTCGTTTTCAATGCATGTTTATAAAACTTACGTAAACCACAGTGAAATTTATTCAACCACCAATAATATTTTATGTACAGGCAATTGAAACAGGTTTCAGAGTCAACTTTATGAAATTGCAATAACTTTTGCTTCAAAATTAAGTTTCGTGTTACTGAAAATTAATGAAATTGGCCTCAAATTAATTTTCAAAGTCAAATTGATAAAATTTCAGTGACATAAGTCATTGAAAACTGACTGAAATTTCAGGAAATTTCTAACAGTGTATATAATACTATTAAAATGCCGATATTCGTGGGATCCTTTTCGGACATTGAAATATCTTACGTGGAATATCAGAAGAATTTAAGGATCTTTGAGATATCCCACGTAGGATATTATTATGTCCGAAAAATGTTCTACGACGAACGATATATACATACGATTCCTTCATCCAAAATACAAGCCGCGGAGATCAAAAATAGTGTAAATTGTGTGACAAATTTTAAAAAATAGTGTATAAAAATTTTTCATGTATTAAAAATTAACTTCAATGTTTATTTGAAATGTTATTCTTTAGTCCATAAATTATCAGAATTGCTATTTAATTATCGCAGGCTTTATAGTATTTAACTTTTTTCTCATTTTTGTACTTAAATGAGAGCTGAATTAATAGAAATTAATCAGGAAATCCAACTTTTTGGTTTAATGTACTTTCTTTTCGGCTAAAAAGTTTAATAATAAATGGTTGGTCAATAATTCATCTTTCTTGTTAAAAATTTTATTATTTAGTTTAAAATCGATTTATTTGGCTGAAAGTTTGTATTTTTTGCATGAAAATCAAAAAATTTGATTGAAATTTTTTTGTCTTGAGAATCGAATTTCTTGTTTATTGAAAATTCAACTATATTGTTAAACTTTGTTAAATGTTTGGTTTGAAAATGTATATCTCCCTTAGAAATTTCATCTTTTCCGGCTCGAAAATTAAACTATTTGATGAAAAATTTGATTATTGCTTAAAAATGGACGTGTTTCATTGAAAACTCGTCTGAATTTGATATTTTATGCAAAACCACAATTTAAATAAGCAGCCAAAAACAATTTTTAATTAAAGGGCTCGAAACGGGTTAACTTTTAGTAACTTAGTTACTTTTTTGATCCGCGGTTACTAAAAAGTTTCTTATTTGATGAAAAGGTTACATTTGGTTATATGTATTTTTTGCCCGAAATGACAAAATGAATTAATTCATTAAACGTATTATTTAGAAACGCGTGTAAGTTCACTCTCCTATCCGGTTCCATTAGCAATGTGCCGTTGAAAATTCCAATCGGAAACTTTCACTTTTGATCAATTAAATGTTTAGGGAACTAGTGAAAAATTTATAAGTTTAAATTTTTTCACTATATAATGAAATAATAATAATTTACTATGTGCAATGTATAAGAAGGACCATCCATTAAATTATTATGAATGCTGATAAAAATTACAATTTAGCTAAATTACTGCTAGTTCTCTATTTAAAATTTAAATCTTTTTCTGTTCAAATATCAAACTGTGTATTATATTTTTCGATGAGAATATATCTTCTTTGGTTGAAAATTGGATTAAAACTTAAACAATTTTTGTTGAAACTTTACTTTTTTGTTGAAGATTTATCATTTTAGTTGAAAATTCGTCTCTTATGGTAGAAAATTAATCTTCTTTATTGAAAATCACCCATTTGTTAAAAAAATTCATAATATAATTTGAAAATGCATCTTTTTGGTTAAAATTGTATTCATTTTGTTGAAAATTCATCTTTTTGGGTTGAAAATTACCTTGTTTTGGTAGAAAACTCAAGTATTTGGTTGAAAGATAATTTTTTTCGTTAAAAATCCATATTTACTGGTTGAAAATTCAACTGTTCTGTAAAAATTTGTCCTTTTGGCTCAATAGCTCAACAATTTGGATGAAAAAGAACCTATTTTGTTAAAAAAATCGTAATTTTTGAATGAATTCTACTGGTTTTTATATTGAATTAAAATCTGCTTTGGTTATTTTATCAACCATTACATTTTTCGTTAAGAATTCATTTTTTTTTGTCAGAAAAATTCCACAATTTTTTAAAAGTTGGAATACTTCTTTGAACATTCATTTTTTTGTTGAAGATTCAAAATTTAGTGGAAACTTCGCACAACGTGCTGAAACCAATTTTGAAGTTGTGAGGTATTTTGTACACAAACATTTCTTAACTCAGAAGAATGCTAATTAATAAAGCAAATTTTTTCTAAGAACTTTTTTTTACTAATCATCCTTCTCACTAAAAATGTAAGAAACGAGAGTGGAGAGCGATCGGGTAGAAATTGAGAAGAGAGTGAATGGAGAGTGAACAGAAAGTAAAGACAATGAAAGCTTACTCTCACCTCGCCTTCGAAAATTGCGAATTGGGAAATCCTCGCAAGTTTCGAGAGTGAGGCGAGAGTGAAATCTCCATTGCCAGACTTGACAGAACTTTCGTTTCATTTTCTTTTTGATTTCGTTTCATTTTCGACTCAGTCTCGAAAGTAGAAATTCAAACGAAATTGAAAACTTCGACTCGGGAAAGGCTTTTTTTTCAAATTGAAAAATCTTCTCGATTTTCACCAAATATAAGTCGCAAAATAAAGCTTGAGCCCTAGAAGAATTTGGTTCGATGATTCTAAATGCTGCCTTAAAAAATGTTTAAGTTGAAAACAGTAAAAAAGTCACCAAATGATCTTCAACTTTCAATGATTTTTTTCTTTGAAACAAAAAATGAATAATAAATTATTGGGACCATAATTTAGGATATCTTTTAGATTCGTGAGAACAAAAAATCTAATTTTTTTTAACATCTATAGGCAAATTAAAAATTATTGTTTTTTTACAATCATTAGAGATTTCCATTTGAAATGATTTTTCAGCATGACATTACCAGCATACCATTTCCCTCGGTTCCTAATGTATTAAAATATTAGGTCCAATTTCAAAATTTTGAAAACTTGAAAAAAATTAACCCAAAAAGTCGTCATTTTTTGACATTTTTACTATAAAATTAATATTTTTCGCCCCTTACAGGTACCGGAAAAAGGTAAAATATTCTTAAATACATTTTTAGGTTCTAGTGCATCTTAAACAAATTTTCTGCACATTCTATATTTAACAATGACACGGTTTTATAATTATCAACATTATGAAGTTTGAAAAAATGCTTTCCTCAGCGCCAAAAGCTGTATTTATTTAAACAAGCTTATCTTATCTAAAGATTTTAAAGTGGAAACTATTTTTTAGGTTTAACTTGTAGAAGTTTTCTTTGTATATTGTCATAGTTATTCACTTTACGATAAAGAGATACCAAGAAAAGTTGGAGATGTAAAACTGATAAATAGTTTTTACGTCAAAAATTTTTAGAAACATTTCCATAAATTTATAATGATAATAATTAGAGAACAGTTTCATTGATTGATACAAAATTTGCAGAAAATCGGTAGAACATGCATTAGAACTTGAAAATAATATTTCATTACTTGCAACTGTGTCCCACTCAAGAGGTACTGCTCGAATCCCTGGCTGACAAATAAAAGATATAACTACTGGAATATATTTAGTGTAATGAATCCTGCTGAGGAGAAAAATTTTCATCTCAAAAACATCTACAAATTTTCTTCAGACTATTTTGTTGATAAAACGCATAGTTTTTGTTTTAACCATGGAAAATACTATTGAAAAAAATCAATTTTTCGGTGTAACTATGCAAGATGGGATATCATATTGAATACAAAATTGTCCATCTACAAAATATCTACAAATTTTCGGAAAACGCAATGTTATTAAGAAAATTTTATTAAATTTTTCGATGAAGCTATGCGAGATACGGAAGAATGTTGAATATTAAATCTGTTCAACCCAAAAAGGTCTACAAATTTTATCAAGGAGATCGTGAATTTTAGTCGTCAAAAAGGTTATCAACAATAGATAATTCTATTTTTCACCAAAGATTTGCCAAATACAAAAAAAAAGTTTCCAACCAAATTTTTCAACTTAAAAGTAACAAATTTATAATAGAAAAATGACACAAGTCACAGTAAAATGTTTGACGACAAAATGTTGTAGCCTCAAGCAAAAGCCCCGGACCGACTTAAAAAAATCCATCTAATATATATTTAATATAATGGAGTTCAAAATAATATAGAAAAGTGGTCTTTTCAGAAAAACTTTGATCGAATGTCAAGCGCGAGACACGTGATAAGAATGTATTCGTTAAAACTGAAGGAGCTTTAACAAAAGAGAATTCAAAATCACCAAATTACAGTTGTCAATGATTATCATTGATTTAAATAGTATAACTATAACGAGTTTAATTCAGGACTCGTCAACATTATATAGTTTTTTTTTTAATGAGAAGTCTTCAATTTTTACCTTTCACAATAAAAATGGACTCTATCCGATGGAAAGAATCTGAATCAGAACTACACTCAAATAGAATCATCCAAAAGATTACCGAGAATCTTGTAACTCAAAGTATTTCAACCAGATTGTGTAAATTGAGAAGTTCCAACTTGTACGATTATAGTTTTAAAATTGAAGAATTTGAAAATACAAATATGACATAATTAATCAAACTAAACCTTTCATATTCATTGTTGGATAATAAAATTCTTTATGTCATAAAGAGTTTAGTTTTGGAGTCTGCAAATTTAGATACAATTCCATACTAAAAATTCCAAAGTTCTACGATATCAAAGCAGATCCATTCGGATCTTAAGAAAGGATGACTGAGAAATCAAGTAAGATAAAATTTGCTGATTACTGGAAAATTTTCACATAATGAATTGCTTGAATCTAAACAATTAAAAAATTGATTCATTTGAAAATAAAAGAGGAAATAAGAAATATATTCATCAGATAAAGTTACTTTACTTTAATTATTATTTTATCATTCAACAATATTGTAATTGCTTACTTTTTAGAATTTTATGATTCGTGGGTTGCCCTGTGTCCTCAATTTTACAGTGTAGGATACTTTATAATGGCGCCAATTTTATTACCTGAATTTTCTATTAGTGGGAATTTCGAAATTTGGTAATGTCATGATACGCCGACAATTTTATGATTTGGGACTTTTCCATTTCGGGAATTTTAAATTTTCGGCAATTTTATTCTTTTGATATTCTCTTTTTAGTGGATTTTCCCATGTAGGGCATGATCTTTTTCGGTATTTTACAGTCGTCCCCTTGAAAGAAAAATCTTGGAAAAATTTAATTTATAAACTACTCTTGCATCAAATTAGACTAATCGTGCATTTTTATCAAGAGCACAATTTTTCATCATATAGGTAGAGCTATGATAAAAAAGGATTTTAATTAAGAATTTTACAAATTCAAACCAGTCCTTGGTTATGAAATTTTTTTTGGCGTTCACCATGTCCAAACGCAATGATAGATTGCCCTAAAAATTTGGGATATAAAAAATGAGACAATAAAATACGTTTGTATATTTAGTTTCAGTAATAATTTTGAAAAAAAATTTCTATGTAAAAAATAAATGTGTAAAATTTCATAACCGAGCTTGGTCATGTGATCTATACTTTACCGACGTTGAAAGTTTCTTTTTTCCTCCGCTAGAAATTGCCAAAAATGCTTCAAAAATAAAATGTAATGACAGGTTACGTGTGCGCAGATACTTATTTTTTGATTTGCAACAAATGTGCAAATGTTATTGTTTATATTGATTTTTCAAAATGTTTAGACGATTTAGTCCAAAATTTGTGTCAGTTATCAACATACGTGAATCAGGAAATCTGAAATGCATCAAACCAAACATTATCTGCAAAGTGCTACAACTCGAGTGGTAATATCCTATTTTATAAAATTATAAATGAAATTTCTTTGAAATTATAAACATACTAGCGGACCTGACCGACCTTATCCTGTACACACGTCTTAAATTTGAAAATTTCAAACTTTTTACATTTTCCAGTGGACTGAATTGTGAATCTAAACCATTCTCGAATACACTGGAACACACACACACACTTTCATCAAAATTGGTCCAGCCGTTGAGGAGGAGTTCAGTCACATACACACGAACAGAAGAATTATATATAAAGATTGATGTGTGCGATCCTTCTCTAGTGCTTTTTATTTAATCGTTCAAATTCTGAACACGATATCTCAATCCGTGTGGACGTAGTGAGCACAAAAAAAAATGAAAATAATTTTACACATTTATTTTTTACATGGAAAATTATTTTCAAAATTATTACTGAAACTAAATATACAAATGCAATTTATTGTCTCATTTCCTATATTCCAAATTTTGAGAGCGATATATCATTGCGTTTGGACATGGTGAACACCAAAAAAAATGGTATAACCAAGGACTGGTTTGGTCACGTGGTCACCGGAGAGCATGCCCTTAAACCTTGAATATTTGGAAATTGAGATCCATAATCGTTAAACGGCAATGATTGAAATTGAAACATTGAGAGTCCTGTAGTGGCCTCGACCTGTTTCTATTGGATGTATAGGAGAATATTGTAATAGCATTTTTAATAGCAATAGCAATTTTGTATGGCAAGAAATTAATTAGTGTATAATTATTTTCTGAAATTATCAGCACAGTACATTCCTTGCTGTGAATTTAATTTCATGTTTCCGTATGCAACAAAATATTATTGTAGTACGAAAGCTATTTTGCCTGACCAGTGTCGTGTTATACTACTGAATATATGAGAAACTTCAAAAAGTCGGTAAAAAGTGAAATATATTGAAGATACGGCTGCCAAGTATCATGGACTTATTCACTCTGGGTGTATTTATTTGTCATCATTTTATGAGCATTTTGCTTCCTCATAAGTACCAAATACATTCGCTTCCTCATAGAGGGAGGTTTTCCCTAACAATAAAAAAAAATGTATACTTTTAATATTTTTCAAGTTTTTTTGGGAAATGAGGGACCATCAAAATGTCAGTTGATGTATTCTGTTACGATGAACAACTTTTCAACATACGGTTGTTTTATACTTCAAATTGAAACCTTATTGACATAATGTAACTTCTCTTAAAATTTTTTAAGTTACTATTGATTAATCAAAAATTGTCTTCGAAAGTTCGCAAGTAGATTAATTCACGCGTCTCAATGGCGCGAACAAATATATGATATGTATTATAGTTTCCTCATATTATATTCCTTATATAGTTCCCTTAGATCAACAATATGAATAATATATTTATTAAATTTATAAAACTTTATTGCTTGATCATAAAAGGTCATAGAAGGTTCGTCAATAGGTCATTAGACGTGTCTCGAGGACGCGAACAAATACACTACATGTACACTGAAAAAATGGTTAGTTGTGACAAGAAGCTCTTTATTAGTAGAGATGGTATTAGATGTGACAACCACTTCGATGGTAAAAGTAACTAACCAGTTTAGTGCGGCAACAAGTCGCCGTTAGTAATCCTACGTAGGTTATATTAGTAACTATAGTAATTCTAGTCACAAAAAATAAAGTAGTCACATTAACCACCAATTTATTTTCCAGGAAATAAAAATAGTAAATGTTACAAGTTTTCTTCCTTGGCGAAATTGGCAGAACTGAAACCTGAGCAGTGCTGCCAACATTCGCACCGAAATATCGCGACATGTTCTCGATCGTCACCGTGTTCACCTTACCCCTTATGTCAACACCCAAAAATACCACGTTCATCAACACCCAGGGTACCTGGGTACCCACTCACTGAAGTGCTTATGTCATTCTTTTTCAATAGTGCGCAACACTCATTTCATGAGTGTAATTTTTTGAGATAAGTTGACTTCGTGACACGTTCTTGAAAAATGGAAGAACTATCACATTCCGAATTTAACAAGTAAGATAAATAAAATATTCCATACCTATTTATATCAATGAAAAATTTGTCATATTTTTGATAGCGCGTTCCTTTCGAAAAGTATAAAATTTAGGTCCCGGAAGCTGGAATTACAAAATTTTCATATCGATTCGGGCATTATACCATGATTTAGTGCTTATTTAGTGCTAATTTATGCTGCAGAAATAAAATTCTGTTCCCGGTAATTTTGGTCACAAACATGTAGTAGTGCCAGCTTCAGCTGAAGCCACAACTCCGGTATGCGAAACTCGGAAACTATTAGTGGTATCAAATTCTTCTTCGTGCAAGAATTTAGTGCTTATTTAGTGGTAATTTATGCCCCGAAAATTAAATTTTGTTCCCGGTAATTTTGGTCAGAAACATGTAGTAAAACTGGCTTCAGGTGACTCTGGTACGAGAAACTAGGAAAATATTAGTGGTATCAAATTATTCTTTGTCGAGGAATTCAGTGCTTATTTAGTGATAATTTATGCCGCAAAAATTAAATTTTTTGCCCGGAAATTTTGGTCAAAAACATCTAATGCTAGCTTCAGGTGACTCTGTCGTGTAAAACTAGGAAACTATTAGTGGTATCAAATTCGTCTTTGTAAAGGAATTCAGTGCTTATTTAGTGCTAATTTATGCCGCAAAAATTAAATTTTGTGCCCGGAAATTTTTGTCAAAAACATGTAATGCTAGCTTCAGGTGACTCTGGCGTGTAAAACTACACTGTTAGAAAAATCTGTACTAGATTTAGTATACATGTAATGGAAGCAAGAATGCACAACATGAAATTAAATTTAGTATACCAGCGTACTGTAAATTTAGTATATGCATATAATGAATTTAGTATGCACGTACATGAAATTTAGTATACGCGTATACTACATTCAGTATACATGTATACGAAATTCAGTATACGCATATACTAAATTTAGTATACGCGTTCCGATTCGCGTGAGTTCCATCTTTATCGCCTGTAAACATGATCAGATGAAACATGTAATCGAAGAACAAAGTTTTAATTTTGAAATAATCATATCGTTAAGCTACACATACGTTGATAAATTGACTTCCAAAGAGAAGACTTCGCAGATCCTCGCGGAAAGAAGCCGAATCCTGTAGCATGACAGAGAACTCCAACAAATGCAGCGGCATCGAGTCTGCCACCGGTGACGTTGCTCGACTCGCGTGAATTGGAACGCGCTTGCGCAGCTGAATATATTAACTACGTATATGAATTTTAGTATACAGAAACTATAAAATTCATATACGTGATAGAAACTTACTGTGCACTTAATAAATCTAGTATACATATAACTTCATAAAAGAAATTTAGTATACGTAAGTATACTAAAATTACAAAGTGTAATGAATTTAGTAAACGTATAGAAAATTTAATTTGCCCGTGTATACTAAAATTGCAAACATTTCTAACAGTGTAGGAAACTATTAGTGGTATCAAATTTTTCTTTTCCTCTAGTTTCCATATGTACTAGCATAAACTAAGCACTAAAATCCTGCAAAAATGAGAATTTGATACAACTAATAGTTTCCAAGTTTCACATCCCAGAGTCACCTGAAGCCAGTATTTTTACATGTTTTTGACCAAAATTACCGGGCACAAAATTTAACTTTTGCGGCATAAATTAGTACTAAATAAGCACTAAATTCTTGCAGAAAGGAGAATTTTATACCACTAACAGTTTCCGAGTTTTACACGCCAGATTCACCTGAAGCTAACATTACGTGTTTTTGACCAAAATTTCCGGGCAAAACATTTAATTTTTGCGGCATAAATTAGCACTAAATAAGCACCAAAGTAGTATAGCAAAGCGGGTACGGGAACACTTACCGACCGAGCAGGT